>CM070107.1:23595000-23640000 GCA_036178185.1 Liparis tanakae
AGAGGCACAGAAAGAGCACACATTATACATTAACAAGTTCATCTGATTTTCAAAGATGCCACGTAGTCGGATGAGGCAAGAGAGAGAGGAAGAGGCAAGAAATCTGCATCACAGTGTTAATTTAATCAGACTTCAGTAATACCTCCCCTTCTTCCTCTCCTCTCCAGCTCGCGGCTTCTCTGCTAGCTTGAGGAGAAGATGAAGGGAGCTCTCAGCCTCTTAGAAGATGAGGGTTAAAGAACGGAGAGATTAAGGAAGTGAGAGTGCGGCTGAAAAGAGGGATGGGGATTATGTCATCTACAATCGATGTGCTCTCTTAATGTACCTTTAAACATGTACCACCGGGGCCTGCTTTTATAATGTCTATTCACTCACGGGGGGGGGGGGAGGTTAATGTATTAATTCAGAACTGCTTTGCAGCACATGTGTGCCACATGCATTGAGGTACTTATCAGGGTGTGCGTGTCACTTTGATATGCACACGGCGAGCGGAGGGACGGTCTTTGTCAAAGGAGTCCGTCTTGTGCTCGGCTTCCCATGCAGCGCCATGCATATTGCACTGATCTCCATATCAAGAGATCCTTTATCCAACAATCACAGGACGGAATGTGTCTTCATGCAACGTCTCCGGCTCCGCAATCCAGTCCGACCCGGACTACGAGCAACGGATTTATAAATGAACTGATCCTCTTCTAACCGCTGGACAGATTGTCTTTGAAACAGTGTGTGTGCAAGATCTACAGATCGTATCCACAACAATGTTACGGGGTTAAGTGTACTTGGAGGTGTGTGTGTGTGTGTGTGTGTGTGTGTGTGTGTGTGTGTGTGTGTGTGTGTGCACATACACTTGTCTGAGCGTCTGTATAGTGGTGTGCAACCATTCGATTAAATCCACAGCTATCACTAACAGGATTAGCTGAGTGGACAGCAGAAGTCTATCATTGCTTATTGATCCCCTCTGATACCCATCAGGCCATCAGGGGGTTCTGCACGGCCCCCGGGGGGCCGGGGGGCAACGTATCGGAGCGGCTTCAACAAGCAGGCGACCGTCTCTCTGCAGCAGGAGAAAGTCAAATAAGTCAAATAAGTCAAATAAGTCAAAGCTATCGGGGGCGACAGATGCTCCCGACTCTCCTCCCGTGACTGAAATACAGTTTGAGTCCATCTCAAGTGCAGCGCCGGGGGGTCGATGCATCGATGGATCGTTAGGACGTCTGTGTTGAGCAACACGAGCGAGTCCCTCCTCCCCGCTGGTCAATGACACGATTTAATTATTGCCCTTTTGTCTCACCCTGTGCCCGAATGTGTCAGTGTGTGTTAACAAGTTCAGCTGGAAGTCGACCCGTGTTCTGTCATTTTTTGCTGCCTTGTCAGAATTTGCTCCCGCTGCATAAACCGATAGGTTTGTCTATCGATCCATGCTACCCTATCTGATAGGATGTTATTGTACTATCACAATATGCTACCCCTGAAATAAATCAATTAAGCATTCTTACATGAATGCATGGGGTAGTGGGAGCATTATTTGATAGGATGTTATTGTTCTATCAAAATATGCTACCCCTGATATAATTAAATTTAGCATTCTTACATGAACGCATGTTATTGTACTATCAAAATATGCTTTTCTTTCAAAGTTCAATGTTTGACTTTTCACTGTTAAAGTGTTTATCTTCAACACTAAATACCCTAATAATAAACCAGTGCTTTATTATGATAATGTGAACAAACTCATGTTTACAATAATTTGGTGACACAAAAGAAATAGCAACTGTTTACCACTCATTAATCTACATGTCATTACTACATATTATTACTACCTGTACAATATACATGCTGAATGTACTTTTAACTAGGGAAATAATCGGGATTTTGAGGATGTCACTCCCCGTTATCAGACGTGCATCGACAGGGTGCAAAACATTATGGGCGTGTCAAACAAACTCGGAAAATCGACTTGGCGCATGCGCAATACCACGAGGTAGCAGTTCTCGACAAGTAACATGAAATGACAGAACACCGGCTTTAAAGAGGGCCGGATTTCACCCGACGCTATCTCCTCTGCACCAGACGACAGGCTCAGTGATGACATCATTGAAAATTGTACTCTGTGGCCATTTTATGACACCTGAGCAGTTCTGTCATAAAGTGACGTTTCGTTCGCAGACGCTTGTTGTGGTATTGGAATGTAATATATATATATATATATATATATATATATATATATATATATATATATATATATATATATAGATGATTCTTAGTGTATGTATAGAGGGAGGACAGAACATTGTCGTGTTGTCCAGAGAAATAACTCCTTTAACTCTGACCTCAATAGTAAACTCATCATGAGTTTGGTAAAGAAGATGCTTGGGCTGTCGTGTCATCTGATTCGTAAACACCTTTATTCATATAATACGCCTATAAGAACCGGGTCGTTTGATGTTCAGTCACGCCGTAGATTGAGTCAATTACTCCTCCGTCGCCACGCCATCGCAGATCAGGAATAAGAGAGGAAGAAGTGATGGAGCACGGAGGGATGGAGGGCAGAGTAAGACACATAGAGGAAGATAACGGAAGATAATCGTCTCCGGGACCCTGACAGCAGTTCATCCTCGAAGCCTCGGGTGTCAAAGGTTAAAACAGTTCCACCGCAATTTGTAAAAATTAATAATAGCGTTTGTGAAAGGTTGAAAAAGACACGTACGGGGAAGTTTAAAAGTGTAGCTCTGAATGCAGCTGTGACAGGACCAGATGAATTAGTCCAATTAAAAGTGGTAATTGCTTTGTTAATTTCTCCTTTTCATTTCTCAGAGTGTATAAAGGAGTGGGAGCATAATAGGCGAAATCTTGAACCCCTCGCTGCCTTAAGTCTCTCCCCCAGCTGAAGGCTGAAGGCTGAAGGCTGAAGGCTGAAGGCTGAAGGCTGAAGGCTGAAGGCCGTGTTCTGCTCCTCCAGCTCATCTCTCCCGCCTGACACCCTCACCTGGGATGTCTTTGTCTTTTGCGTTTTCTTCGACAACCCCAGAATTCCCAAATATTTTTTTTACCCTGTCAGTTTGTGAGAAATAATAACTGCCACGCGGATGATTGTTTGTTTGGATCCCGGTTCACGGGTTTATCTTTCATCGTCACGACTAAATAAAAACACAAACACACGTTTTAATCCTCCGTGCAAATAATGCGAGTAGACGCGTCGTCAACTATGGTAGAAAAAACACCAAATCGTCTCTTTTTCTCATCAATCATCATATCGTTGTCGTGAACGGACGTTACAACTGCAGGGCGGAGAGGAGGATTCCATCAGAACACTCGTCTTGTTTAACTTGATTAGGGTCCATGCACCTGTCAGAAAAAGAGAATACATCCAGCAACAAGCGTTTCCCCTCCTCCGCCCGGCGAGGTGGTCAGAGTGTGTTCCCGTCTGTGTGCACTAGTGTAGGCAGTCCATTGAATTCCCATCCGTCATGGTTAGTTACACGCCTGTCAGCTGCTCGGTCCCCCGTCACCCCTGACCTGGAAGCATTATATCTAAATCACATTACACGGACCCGATTCTTTATTCCCTTCTGAAGTCACCGGAGTGAGACATCTGTCCGGCCCTGTTGGGTTCACTTCCCACTCAGCCGGCACGTCTTCATTAGCTGATCTGATTTACTGGGTTAGTGTGAGTGTGTGTGTGTGTGTGTGAGTGCCTTTTGTGTGCGTTGGCTTGACAGTGTGCATCTATGTTTGTGTTGGCAGATATCGGTTTGTTTGTGGGCCGAGGGAGAGTGACAGGCTGATGGGAAGATAATACGGCGAGAGCGACGACCAACAGGACCTGGAATTCATCCTTTGTGCCGATAATGAATCCCAGAGAAACTCTTGTTGCTGAGCCTTTGAGGCTCAAAGGCTCCGTCAGACGCAGCTCACTGAAGGATTCTGCTGCACCTGAGTCCTCCTGCGGCTCGGGTGTAATTAGCACGGCGGCGTGGCCCTGAGAAGACAAAGTAAACACTTCTCCACTCGTTTATTTTTTATTTTTAATCAAGGCAATCGCAGCTCCACTCAGGACCGACGTGTCCTTTGACATCGCTCTGACGAAACAGCTGGAGCAATTTAGAAAAAAAGTCAATGTACATTAACAGAGGCGTGAGAGACGGAGACGGGAGAGACGGAGACGGGAGAGACGGAGACGTGAGAGACGGGAAGGACGGAGACGTGAGAGACGGAGACGGGAGAGACGGAGACGGGAGAGACGGAGACGTGAGAGACGGGAAGGACGGAGACGTGAGAGACGGAGACGGGAGAGACGGAGACGAGGAGGCGGAGACGGAGAGACGAGCGGAGAGCGAGAAAGGACGGAGACGTGAGAGACGGAGACGTGAAGGGGAGACGGAGGCGAGAGAGCGGAGAAGCGGAGAGACGGAGGCGAGCGGAGACGGAGAGGCGGAGGCAGGAGAGACGGAGACGGAGAGAGGAGAGACGGAGAAGCGGAGGCAGGAGAGGGAGAGACGGAGGCGAGGGAGGAGACGGAGGCAGGAGAGGACGGAGACGGAGAGACGGAGAGCGTGAGAAGGCGGAGACGGAGAGACGGAGAGACGGGAAGGACGGAGACGTGAGAGACGGAGACAGGGGAAGGAGACGAGAGAGGCGAGAGAGACGGAGACGGAGAGACGGAGGCGGAGGGAGAGGCGAGGGAGGCGAGACGGAGGACGGAGAGCGTGAGAGGAGACGGAGAGGGAGAGACGGAGACGGAAGGCGGAGGGAAGCGGAGAGACGGAGAGACGGAGGAGACGGAGACGAGCGGAAGGACGGAGACGTGAGAGACGGAGACGGGAAGGACGGAGACGTGAGAGGCGGAGACGGAGACGAGGAGAGACGGCAGGGAGAGCGGAGAGAGCGGAGGACGGAGACGTGAGAGACGGAGACGGAGGAGGACGTGAGAGAGCGAGGAGACGAGGCGAGACGGAGACGTGAGAGAGCGGAGACAGAAGGCGGAGACGTGAGACGGAGACGGGAGAGGGAGACGAGAAGGGCGTGAGAGACGGAGAGACGGAAGGACGGAGACGTGAGAGAGGAGAGCAGGAGAGACGGAGACGAGAAGGACAGAGACGTGAGAGAGACGGAAGGACGGAGACGTGAGAGAGCAGGAGAGAAGCAAGGAGAGACGGAAGACGTGAGAGAAGGCGGAGACGGAAGGACGGAGACGGAGAGAGGAGAAGCGAGAGGCGGAAGACGAGAGAGACGGAGACGGAAGGACGGAGACTGAGGGAGGCGGAGACGGAGAGGCGAAGGACGGAGAGAGGCGAGAGAGGGAGAGAGGAGCGAGGACGGAGACGGAGCGGAGAGGGAGAGACGGAGACGGAGCGGAGGCGGAAGCGACAGAGACGGAAGACGGAGAAGGCGGGAAGGAGACGGAGACGGAGGAGAGAGAGCGGAGACAGACGGAGACAGGAGAGACGGAGAGGGAGAGACGGAGACAGGAGACGGAGAGCGAGAGACGGAGAGACGGAGACGGAGAGACGGAGACAGGAGCGGAGGCGAGAGACGAGAGAAGCGAGAAGGAAGAGACGGGAGACGGAGACGGAGGAGAGACGGAGACGGAGGCGAGAGAGACGGAGAGACGGAGACGAGAGGAGAGGAAGACGGAGACGTGAGAGACGGAGGCGTGAAGGAGGCGGAGGAGACGGAGCATGAGAGACGGAGACGGGAAGAGCGGAGAGCGGAGGCGGAGACGGAGGAGAGCGGAGAGAAGGCGTGAGGAGAGACGCGGAGAGAGGAGAGCGGAGACAGTGAGAGACGGAGAGGCGGAGACGGAGAGACGAGGCGGGAGGCGGAGACGGAGACGGAGACGTGAGGGAGACGGAGAGGCGGAGACGTGAGAGGCGGAGACGGAAGGACGGAGCAGGGGAGGAAGAGGCGGAGACGTGGAGACGGAGACGACGGAGACGTGAGAGACGGAGGCGGAGACGAGAGACGGAGACAGGAGAGACGGAGACGGAAGGAGCGGAGGCGGAGACGGAGAGACGGAGACGTGAGAGACGGAGACGGAGAGGCGGAGACGGAGACGTGAGAGACGGAGGCGGGAAGGAGACGGAGGCAGGAGACGTGACGGAGACGGAAGAGCGGAGGCAGGAGAGACGGAGACGTGAGAGACGAGAGGCGGAAGGAGGCGGAGACGGAGACGGAAGACGGAGAGCGGAGAGCGGGGAGGCGGAGCAGGAGGCGGAGACGTGAAGGACGGGAGACGTGAGAGACGGAGACGGAGGGAGAGACGGAGGCGTGAGGCGGAGACGGAGGCGAGGCAGGGAGGCGGAGACGTGAGCGGAGCGAGGAGGCGGAGAGACGGAGGCGGGAAGGCGGAGACGTGAAGAGAGACGGAGGCGGAGCGGGAAGGACGGAGACGTGAGAGGAGACGGAGAAGACGGAGACGTGAAGCGGAGACGGAGAGGCGGAGGGAAAGGGCGGAGACGTGAGAGACGGAGACGGAAGGGCGGAGGAGACGTGAGAGCAGGAAGCGGAGAGACGGAGACGTGAGGCAGGAGACGTGAGGGACGGAGGCAGGGAGACGGCGTGAGACGGAGACGGAAGCGAGACGGAAGGACGGAGACGTGAGAGACGGAGACGGGAAGACGGACGGAAGACGGGAAGGAGGCGGAGGCAGGAGAGACGGAGGCGTGAGAGGCGGAGACAGGGAAGGACGGAGGCGGAAGGACGGAGACGTGATAGACGGAGCAGGAAGGACGGAGACGAGAAGGACGGAGACGGAAGGCGGAGACGTGAGAGACGGGAGACGGAGGACGGAGGCAGGAAGGACGGAGACGTGAGAGACGGAGACGGGAAGGACGGAGACGGGAAGGACGGAGACGTGAGAGACGGAGACGGGAAGGACGGAGACGGGAAGGACGGAGACGTGATAGACGGAGACGGGAAGGACGGAGACGGGAAGGACGGAGACGGGAAAGACGGAGACGGGAAGGACGGAGACGGGAAGGACGGAGACGTGAGAGACGGAGACGTGAGAGACGGAGACGTGAGAGACGGAGACGGGAAGGACGGAGACGGGAAGGACGGAGACGTGAGAGACGGAGACGGGAAGGACGGAGACGTGAGAGACGGAGACGGGAGAGACGGAGACGTGAGAGACGGAGACGTGAGAGACGGAGACGGGAAGGACGGAGACGGGAAGGACGGAGACGGGAAGGACGGAGACGTGAGAGACGGAGACGTGAGAGACGGAGACGGGAGAGACGGAGACGTGAGAGACGGAGACGGGAGATAAAACAACTCTGCATTAAAGTCGTGGCCCTGATCCCGGAGCTGGGAACATTGAGCTCTAAAATAGTCTCATATATATTTTGCTAAAAAACTAATTATCCGAGCAGCACTCGACCCATCACCTCTCGTCTCGTCTCGTCTCGTCTCGTCTCGTCTCGTCTCGTCTCGTCTCGTCTCGTCTCGTGCTCGCGGCGCGCTGCTGAAGCTGCGCTGCGATGCCGCGTGGCAGCAGTGTGTGATCGGGGCCATTAGCCTCAGCGCTTTAGACATGTTGCGTTTCAGATTGCGTTCGTAAAGTCAAAAGTGTGACACCTGATAAACGATCTGCCGGCGCCGCGGTGAACGAGATGTATGGCGCCAACGCGGAGATCAACGGCACAAACACGAGGCGCACGCTGTGCACAGCGCGGTGGCAGCCGGCTCGCACACGGCATTCACAACAAGAAGTACACTTTACTTTGAGCGCTCGCTCATGTTGTTGTAATATTTTAACAATTTAGGGCGTCATTTATGGTCGTCTCCTTGGCAGACCTCCCTACTTACCTGGTTTTCCATGGTCTCTCCCTAAAATAGATTTGTTATAAACACAGCAAAGTGAACTCATGTAGGAGGACGTTTTATCTGGCGCTCACCTTGGCTGCCATAACAGATATAATAATATCGGTCCTTTAGTCCGAGGCCAGAAGAGAGAGAGAGCATCCCCAGGTAGGATGGGGTTCTTGTAAAGGGCGAGTGAGAGTTAGGTGAATCCAGGGTAAAGCCCCTCTATGGAAGAAGAAGCTGCAGCTGAAGGAGGGATGTTCAGGAGACCTTTCCTCTTACTGTCTCCCAGCCGGCGTGGAGCGTTGGGTTGGAGAAACAAGCATGAAGCTCTCCACATTCCGTGTGCCTCGTGAAAAGAGCCGAGTCGGACGGATGAAAGCCCTCGCCATTCACACCTGAGAGCGCCGTGGGTTTCATACGAGCTTTGTTGGATTATATTAACACCCGCGGTGTGAATTGTGTCTCTGTGTCAAGAGCTATTTACATTGAAACATTCCATACGAAATATGATTTAGAACAAGAGCCTCAGAAGCAGTGGGTGGACCATTGTCTCCCAGCAGAAGGTAAAACAGACCTTTCTTTCTTCTTCTTCTTCTTCTTTGATTCCTACAAAGCAATCGTACGTTGAACCCCCTCCAGGTGCTGATTCTGATTGACTTCTAAAAGTAACTTGGAATTCTCAAACTGTGATAATTGGATTCTGAGCCTGCTAATATTTTTTTTTATTTTGATACGATTGAAGTGCAGAAAGTTGTAAGTGGTGTTCAGTGTAACACACACACACACACAGTTTACTCTTCACAGTGTTCCTAAATAACCGACTGATTGAACCAGAATGACGTAGAAGAAGAAATGCCGCGTGTCTTCTTGCTCGCTTTGGAGAATACGTGAACAATTAAAAGAGAAACGTTAAACGATTCGACTTTGCCCTTACAGTTTTATTTCTTTTACAACTCTAACATAAATCATTTGAGTCCATAAATTCCCTTTTATGTTGCTACAGAATCATTTAAAGCAAATGTTGCATGCAACGAGTAAAACAAATCCACACATTGTCTCAATTGTCTCATTGTGACAAGCAGGTCTTTCTTCCACATTTGACCTTTTAACACTGAACCCTTTCAATTCTGTGTGTTAATCCAGCGTCTTAAACTTAGCAATGTACAATATTCAAATAACAATTCACAAAGCGAGAGATGTTTTTAAAGTGTTATAACTGTGTAATAAACATCATCATTATTACGTAGCAACCTCGACACAAGTAGAAGACAGCGTACAGAAGAGCTGCGAGGATGGGTACGATCCCAATCGTTTACATTTCAGTGTTCATATGATCGATCAAACGAGATGGAACACGTTGTTATTGGTGAGCTCGAGAGGTGCTGCGGTGTATTTGCTCTAAGCTGATCGGACCTGGCAGCTCCACTTGGGTCCTGAATTGAAATCAAGACATTTCAAAAATGTTCTCTGAGGGAATAACAAACAAAAATACTTTTCTATTCATATTTGATGATTACAAAGTGTGTTCCCAAATGGTGTGTAGCTTTAGCTGACTACCAAACCAGTACCTTAAAACCATGATATGTATTTCCATAATGACTCAAATACAGTCCATGCGGAAGCTTGCAGCACAACATCAACGTGTTGCTTCACATCCACCGACGCTGCTGCCTCGGCGTGCTGGACTCAACCCAGCTGGGTTTGTTCACCTTTTCTTTCCAGTTTATTACAAACTGAGGGAATAAGAGCAGGCGTCACCTTGAGACCATGACCCGGGAAAAACGGGTTTTCACAAGCAAGCAGAAGATCCCCAATCATTGATTAATCAAAGTACATATATATATATATATATATATATATATATATATATATATATATATATATATATATATATACATATTTAATCTTTTATAAATAATGATATATATTTGTTATTTTTATAAATAAATATTTAATTTATTTTTCAAATAAATGTATATATATATATATATATATATATATATATATATATATATATATATATATATATAGATTCCATATATTTTCATCTTCATATTATTGCAAACTTTGAAAAATATGTACAAAAGTGTTTGTTGAGGAACAATATATGTTCCGAATTATCTTGTTTTTTTTTACGAATTTTCGCATTTTTATTTCATTTATAAAGTTGCTGTTTCTCAGGACTTCCATTACCACCTTGACAATGAGTGCTTGTTTGGTATCTTTGTGTGTCTCTGTATCTCCTCCTCTGATACCCCCTGCATCAGAGCTCACACCAACAGCTCCTCCAGCTTTCTGCCGTTCTCAGTCCAAGGATGTGAGCAGCTCCAGACTTCAATTAGCTTTTAACTCACGAGTGTCAGGCAGCGTCACCTTGTTCACCAAAGTAGCTGGGAATTCAATTTCTCCCATGTCCTTACCATCATCTGCTCTCCCTCTCTCTCTCTCTCCGTCCTCCACCTATCTCTCTCTCTCTTCCTCGGTCTTTCCTGCTGTCTTTTGTTTTGTATTCACAGTTTTAATCATTCGGTGGTTGAAGCATATATAATAATTAATCTGTGTGATAAATAAAGAGGGCTGTTCATTTTCCGTCAGCTTAAACCAGAGCAGGTACGTATGAAAAAGGGGCGACAAGTAGAAAAAGGCTTAAACTGATTTATTATACTGACTCTGCCGTCTGTGAATGTTGCTGGACACAATATTAAATATTCACAGAGCAGTTCATTCGGTAGCGCGTGTGCTTTACTAGATCGTTAACAATCAGTTAACTAGTTCACTCAAACTAAAATTATTAGACGATTCATTTATTAGTCGATCAGCAGAAAATTAATCGCAAGTTGTTTGACGATTTGATTACTTGTGCAAATATCCCAAAATTGAGGATTTGATGTCTTCCTTTAGAAAGTTATACATATTTGGGGGATTTGGATTATCAGATGAAAGTCATTTAAACATAAAGATCTCCAGGAAAATTATTATTTTATTTTTTAAATATTTTTAACAAAAATGATTCCTTGATAAATCGAGAAGATAATTGACAGAATAAATGGATTTAATGAAAAGCCTTTCTAGTTTTAGCCCTGAATTGGATGCACCGTTTGCTTGATGAGCAGAAGTTACTTCCAGGAATATTCCAGTTTATTGTTTAATATTTGAGCCACCCGCCTTTATTTAGTTATATGCATCATATGTGCTGTTGCGTCTTATTTGTTAAAGATATTTTTTTATAACATTTCACCTTTACCTGCCTTCCAGCCTCACTTTAAAGGGTTAACGTGTAACTGTATCTGGTGTATCTGTCAGCACAGCCGCCCCCTGCTCTCGGGGTTTAGATATCGTCTAATCAGCACTTTGTCAGTCAAACCAACAAATGGCTGTTTTTCTATTGCCGTGCGTAACTTTGTCCTGATAACTCTCAATTAAAGGTTACGAGCAGCTCGGCAGCTGTGTTAGCAATATGGCCTCAAAACAATATTACAATGTCACATGTTTGATGCTACAGGCCCCTTTCCTCTATATATTCAGCAGCTTTTTATTATTTTATAGAAAATATGGAAAAGTGAGAAGCATTTACACTCTCCAAGTAACATAGTAAAGCCCAAGGAGACTTCCTCACGTGTGTGTTGTTCACTCAGCCTGAGCTCTGACTTGTGATCCAGCCGGCAGCCATGTGCATGCATCTCCTACTTAAGGCTTCTGCACCGACAGAACAACTTAAGAGTGTCTAGTGCCGTGTGTACACACACATTACACACACATTACACACACGGTGTGTGGAGCTTCCTCTTGTTTTGTTTCCAAGGCTGTGTGCCACTCTCATCCCTCCTGCAGCACATTTACATAATGCTGCCGTATGATCAGTTATTCAATTAATGTCTCCGAGAACCTAATAATCACTTTCTCAGTTTAATCAACCAGCAGTGAATCCACCATAATAACTGACAATAAAGCATCGCGAGCGGTCCAAACTTCTCAAAGCATCTGCATACATGTGACAAGGACACACATATGGTGCATGCCTCACACACACACACACACACACACACACACACACACACACACACACACACACACACACACACACAACTGTCCATCAAGCCGCTCTCCATCTATGTAAGGGTCTCCTGCGACCTTCCTCCCAACAAGGCCAAGGGACATTCATACTGATTTATTCAACGGACGATTCTCATTCAATTTTCTCCATATTCATAAGCGTGTTTCGCACCCCCGCTCTCGTTTTCCTTTTCAGCTTTAAATTAAAGGTACAGAAACGAGCCAGGCCTTTCATCTCGGGCTGGGGGTGGAGGGCTGTGGGAGGGAAGCAAAGGCGTGTGTGTGTGTGGGGGGGGGGGGGGTGAGGGAGGGAAGGAGGGATTGGTAGTGGTGAGACTCTCTCCACTCCGTATTATTAGCCCACTCTCCCTTCCCTTTTACCCCCCCCCCACCCCTCCCCCTCCACCATCAGCGACACCTGGTGAAAAAATGATTAATTAATTCAAAAAGCAGCATTTTTTGAAAGCCGTATTTCAAAGGCTTCGACAGGAAAGCGAGAGGAGCTGAGTGGGGATGGGGTGAGCCGGGGAGAGCGAAGGAGGAGGAGGTGGAGGAGGAGGAGGAGGAGGAGGAGGTGGAGGAGGTGGAGGAGAGGGCAGGGAGGGCAGAGCCAAGGTGTCTGAAGGGGCAGAGTACACTTCAAGTTCCTGTCAGCCAAAGATCAAGCTGAGCATCGGAGGAAGGGACGGCGGATAAAGAGGGTTCAGACAGTCAGTCGGCTCATGCAGGAGGGTCATTAGGCAAGAGACAGACAGACAGGCAGGCAGACAGACAGAGAGAGACAGACAGACAGGCAGAGAGGCAGGCAGACAGACAGACAGGCAGACAGACAGGCAGAGAGGCAGGCAGGCAGAGAGAGAGACAGGCAGACAGACAGATAGTTAGTTGGATAGATAGATAGATAGATAGATAGATAGATAGATGATAGATAGATAGATAGATAGATAGTTAGTTAGTTAGTTGGATAGATAGATAGATAGATAGATAGATAGTTAGTTAGTTAGTTAGTTAGTTGGATAGATAGATAGATAGTTAGTTAGTTAGTTAGTTAGTTGGATAGATAGATAGATAGATAGATGATAGATAGATAGATAGATAGTTAGTTAGTTGGATAGATAGATAGATAGATAGATAGATAGATAGATAGATAGATAGATAGATAGATAGATAGATAGATAGTTAGTTAGTTAGTTAGTTAGTTGGATAGATAGATAGATAGATAGATAGATAGTTAGTTAGTTAGTTAGTTAGTTGGATAGATAGATAGATAGATGGATGGATGGATAGATAGATAGATGGATGGATGGATGGATGGATGGATGGATGGATAGTTAGTTAGATAGATGATAGATAGATAGATAGATAGTTAGTTAGTTAGTTAGTTAGTTAGTTAGTTAGTTGGATAGATGGATAGATGGATAGATAGATGGATGGATGGATGGATGGATGGATAGATGGATAGATAGATAGATGGATGGATAGATATAGATGGATGGATGGATGGATAGATGGATAGATAGATAGATGGATGGATAGATAGATAGATGGATGGATGGATGGATGGATAGATAGATAGATAGATGGATGGATAGATAGATAGATGGATAGATGGATGGATGGATAGATAGATAGATAGATGGATGGATGGATGGATGGATAGATAGATGGATGGATGGATGGATAGATAGATAGATAGATAGATAGATAGATAGATAGATCCCTGAGTCAGTAACCCATCACACACGCCTCCCCGAGCGGTAAACACAGCCGTGGCATCGTGTGTCGGCCACTCCCAGTCCAGCTGAATGTTTCATACGCTGCAGATGACGTGGTTAATTATAGATGGCGGGACAAGCCGGGATCCTTAGCCTCAATTAGACGAGGCCGCGGGGTCACCGACCCGAGCGCCGCCCGTCAGTGCCTGTTACACACTACACAAGGCCAGTGACAGGGGGGGGGGAGGGGTACAAGGGCTGCGCTGTATTCTTTTCTTTCCCGGCAAAAAACGACCCTAGACACACACACACACACACACACACACACACACACACACACACACAATCAAAAACCCACAAATCGAAACACTGTTTCACTCGAGCAGGCTGATTTTGTAATCAGTGAAATTAATCACATTATTAGCCTATTACTCTTGTTTGATTTTGTGTGTGTGTGTGTGTGTGTTTGTGTGTGTGTTTGTGTGTGTTTGTGCATGTTTGTGTTTGTTTGCACTTACATACGCGGCTTTATTATTGGTTTAGAGAAGTGAAGTTGTTTAATTGAATAGTTTACATCTGACCATCCGGATCAAACTGTAATTAAATCACATGACCCCCCCCCCCCCCCCCCCGCCTGATTTCCTCTTTTGCTTGTCAATCAATTCTCCAGACATATTTATTGCGGCTTGTAGACGGCCATGTTTACGATTTAGAGGCAGCGTACTGACGCTGCCGTGGTCGGTGGTCGTGGTCTTCGGTGGTCTTTGTGGTCTTCGTGGTCTTCGGTGGTCTTCGTGGTCTTCGGTGGTCTTCGGTGGTCTTCGTGGTCTTCGGTGGTCTTTGTGGTCTTTGTGGTCTTCGGTGGTCTTCGTGGTCTTCGTGGTCTTCGGTGGTCTTCGTGGTCTTCGTGGTCTTCGGTGGTCTTCGGTGGTCTTCGGTGGTCTTTGGTGGTCTTCGTGGTCTTCGTGGTCTTTGTGGTCTTCGGTGGTCTTCGTGGTCTTCGCGGTCTTCGTGGTCTTTGTGGTCTTCGGTGGTCTTTGTGGTATTTGTGGTCTTCGGTGGTCTTCGGTGGTCTTCGTGGTCTTCGGTGGTCTTCGTGGTCTTTGTGGTCTTCGGTGGTCTTCGGTGGTCTTTGGTGGTCTTCGTGGTCTTCGCGGTCTTCGTGGTCTTTGTGGTCTTCGGTGGTCTTTGTGGTATTTGTGGTCTTCGGTGGTCTTCGTGGTCTTCGTGGTCTTCGGTGGTCTTCGTGGTCTTCGGTGGTCTTCGTGGTCTTTGTGGTCTTCGGTGGTCTTCGGTGGTCTTTGGTGGTCTTCGTGGTCTTCGTGGTCTTCGGTGGTCTTCGTGGTCTTCGCGGTCTTCGTGGTCTTCGGTGGTCTTCGGGTCTTCGTGGTCTTCGGTGTGAGTGCACTGGGGCCTTCTGTGTGACTTTACAGGTGTTGTTTTTAGTTTTCCGTGCTAAGCTATTGGCGTGTTCACAACCTGACGGGTCGCCTATAGAGCGTAACGTTACTATAAGTGAAGGAAAGCTGAAGCTACTAATATTATACACCAGTTGATTTAGATTTTTAAAGTGCTCCGATGAAGGTAAACAGGATTCCACACATGACCAACACGATGAAAACATGTTGGCTGAAGCGTGCCGTGTCGGTAACGCCGGGCCGTGACCCGCGCCGGGCCGCGGCGCCCTGAGCTCGGCGCAGAGCGACCATATTTTCGGTGCCTTTCTCACGGAGGTATTGGTGTAGAATGTCCAATTCCCAGGGTGTCCCTCGTAATACTGTCTCTGGGAACAGGACCAGGCAAATGGCCTGAAATCTATCAGATAATGATGCAGCCGGATGGCTGTGGCGTCAGGGAGGGACAGTCCTTCAGGTAATCACCTGTCCACCTGCACCTCTGAAGCTCGGGACCACAGAGTCCTCCAGTGTCTCTGTCCCACCAGCACCGCGTCCCTCCGCCTGGAGAGGGTTTCCACGCAAACACACACACATATATATATATATATATATATATATATATATATATATATATATATATATATATTAAAAAAAAATATATATAGATATATATATATAAATATAATTATATATATATATATATAATTATATATATATAAATATATATATACATATATATATATACATATATATGTATATATATACAGTATATATATATTTATATATATATATATATAAATATATATATATATATAAATATATATATATATATATATATATATAAATATTTACCTGAACCTGAGGTTGTGTGTGGTTAACCGTTCAGTCGACGCCAATTGTTTTTGCTTGACGATGCACCGTGAGCTCAGCTATGTTTTTTTACTTTGTCGATCAGAACTCCGGCTACAGCCTCTCTTATCAACCCGCCTCCTCCCCCGTCTTCTCCTCCTTCGCTCCCTGCGTCCTCCTCGCTCCCTGCTGCCTTACCTGTACTCACCTGTGTCTGGTCTCTGCGGGTGAGTGAGAGCCAAGCCCCCTTTGGGACCTGCTGATTAGGGTATTAAAAATAAATGGGTTTAGTTTAGGTGTGTGTGTGTGTGGGGGGGGGGGCGGGGGATTGGTGGCACGGTGGTATATATTTCTGTTAATTTTTCTCTCCCCCCCCCTCCGTCCTCCTTCTCCTCCGCCGTGACTGATCTGGC
The DNA here is from genome assembly GCA_036178185.1 of Liparis tanakae. Classification (NCBI taxonomy): domain Eukaryota; kingdom Metazoa; phylum Chordata; class Actinopteri; order Perciformes; family Liparidae; genus Liparis; species Liparis tanakae. Next base: position 23,611,234 of record CM070107.1, read on the forward strand.
CAGAATATGATAGCATGGGCTGTCACAGCAATAATTAGGCCCTATTTTCCGTGCGGTCATCTTACAGGGCCGCTGGGCGGCTGTGGTTCACACACAGGGCGCTCTGTGCTGCCCGGCCCCCAGAGCCCTCCAGGATGTGATGGTCCACGCAGGGGCAACAAAGAATCACTCCGCAGCAAATGAAGGAATCATGAAACACCTACGATCTGATACGGAGCAGCGGATCCCCACGCTTCAGACGCTGGGAGAGTTTCACAGCCCCAAATCAAACAACCTTCTACTGAATTGTGTCTAAAATATTAAACAAGATCTGAAGGAGGATTAAGTTGTCAAGGGAATCACCTGTGATGGCTTTCAAAAAGGAGCGCCTGATCCCGTTGCTTTGTGCAGCGAAGTCAATTATAACTTTATTCTGCATCTGAATAACACCCGTTAGCGTGAGGTCGACGCGCTGGTATCTGGTAATGATTCCACTCCTAGGAAGTTAACAGCGCCAAGTCGGAGCGCAACATATTTCGGCTCCATTGAAAACGCTCCCCGGTTGGGTCAACAGCTGCAGGCTAGAATTAGAAATCAATTATTCAGCTTCGACAAGCTCATTAAGTCTCTGAATAGGATTTTCTGTTCTGAGTCGGCCTGCTCATTTCTCCTAGCTTGCAGTTTCTAATTAGTATTTCTTTTCTCTTTAAAGTTTGATGGCAGTTTTGGTAATAAAAAAGAAATGTGGGCAGGGACTTAGCACTCACAGGTCGGCTGGCTGCTCTGAGCGGTGTCATGACCCCTGGAGGAGTCTGTACCGGTACACTGGAAGACCACTGAGGGTTTGCTTTCAGTTTGGGCACCATCGCATGATTGGAGTCATCCGGCTAAATTAGGCATTAATAATCAAAAGGAGTGTAATCTGGGTAAATTAAGCATTAATAATCAAGAGGATGACTGGAAATTATCAGACAGTAAATGAAGCCGCACTAATCAGCGGGAAGAAAGGGGCCCACGGGGGCCGGCTGAGCATCTGGAGACGGGAAATGGAAGGATGTGTTTTGTGTGAAAATGCATATATAGTCCGTTTCTGAAGGGCTGCGCGGTGCTAAGATTATTGATGTTGTCATAGAAACTTCCATCCTCCCCACTCGATGGCATCCTCCGAGTGAAGCCAGACGTAAGCTTGCATTTCATAATGTCGCCTACTGTTGCCTTCATCACTTACAGTGCAAGAAGGCTTATTAGCAAACCCATTCCATCCTTCTCTCTCTCTCTCTCTCTCTCCCCGCTCTGCCTCCTCCCATCCCTCCCTCTCTTCCTCTCCTCTCCACATTGTGTCTGTCTATCTGATCCCATGGCCTTTTGTTGCGCTATGAAAGGCCTGATGCCACACTCATTATTTTCTCCTTTATCTCTCTCCCCACTGCTCTGATTAGAACAGTCGCCCCTGACAGACGCCCTCAGCCAGCTCCTATCCATTACACTGTGTGTGTGTGTGTGTGTGTGTGTGTGTGTGTGTGTGTGTGTGTGTGTGTGTGTGTGTGTGTGTTGGGGAGAGAGAGACATGTAAAGCTACCTACCCAAAGTGTTTTCAGCACATTAAATGTTTGTGTTATAAAAGAATATATGAAAACAGAGATGTTGCATAAAGGGTCAATACGAGTGGGGGGAAATTATAGGTGCATTTTGGTCATTTTGAAGTTTTTGTAAAATGAAATTACACTGTTTGCCACTCATGCACAAGATACAACCGCACTCACTCTCACTCACACGCACACACACACACACACACACACACACACACACACAGACACACACACACACACACATGGGGAAACTGGCTGGCCCAAGCCCTTCCGTTAGGGCTTTTGTGTTTTGGTGCGGTGAAGTTGGAGGGCTCTGAGTTGTGAATGCTCAACTATTCGCGGGGTAAAAAGGCCCAGATGTCCATTGCTTGATGTGAGTACACAAGTGTGTGGATCAATAGACCTTTACGTCCCCCGCTCCTCCCTCCCAGTGGTGAAAACCCTGAAACACAAGTACATTGCGTCTGTTATTCCGCTGCTGATTGTTTTCTCTGTAGTTTTTACGCCCCTTCAAATGAGGAAATTCACATATTGCCAACCCTTATTGTCATGGTCATCTTGTAATATAAGGTGTCATGTATACAAAGTATGCGGAAAAACAGCAGGGAGCATTTAATACGCTAATCTCCATTAAGCTGTTTACAGTTTAATTTTTCCATAAATCAGTCTTGCTGAATTATGGGAAACACTTTGGAAATATATACAGATACGTGTAAAATGGGACAAAAAGCCTTTTACACATTTATTATTTTCTCATAGGTGCCTCCCTGAGTAGTCTGAATATGTCATTTTGCTTTTAAATTGCATTATCATGCAAAATGAAGCATACATTTGATGAAACTCGGATGGAATCACCTGAGTTAATGGAATATGGATTTAAGAGGAAACTAATTATCCCAGTTTAGCAGGAAGTGAATGTGTTTCTTTGGGAGGCCTGATTCTGAATGTAAACATTAATGGCCTCCTTGATTAGCATAAGAATTGCGTGTTATTGTCCTGCTCGCTCTCCGTCCTATTGGATATGCATCTGTGCTGCTCCAGACACTCACACACACACACACACACACACACACACACACACACATACACACACGCTTTAACACACTTATTACCTTTCTTATCTTCTAATGATGCCATTTCTGTTGTTATTGTTTAGCTAATCCACAAAATGCATTTCTCCAATCAAATTACAGCTTTAAGGACCAACAGAATTACTGGAAGCGTTTCTTTTTTTTTTGCTTTTTTTTTTACGAAGCTAAAACGAAAAACAAGCTCCAACTGTTGAGGACAATATTTACCAGAAGCGAGAGTGAGGGGCCGAGTCATCGCGATGCTCCTTCTGGGCTGTTCCTGCTCTCTTTGTGAAACGCGGGTCTGTGAAACAAACCAGACGGATATGTACATTACAGTACGGACAAAGGGGAACCAACGGGAGAGATAAGGTGCAGAAGGGAAGGAGGTGTCACGGGACCCAGGTGAAGAGTTAAATTAAGAGAAGGAGCCGAGTGAAAGGGCAGGTGAAGAAGGGACGCTTTGACTTGGGGCCTCCCGGGGACGATGACCTTATTTCAAATTCTGGGTGAGGGACTATAGTTAGCCCCCCGTAAGTCTCAGACACACACACACACACACACACACACACACGTACTCAAACCCACTTTCAAGGCTGAGTTTAGGAAGAGAGAGCCCCCCTCCTGAAGTCTTCAGCTCCCTCAAAGGCCAAGCTGCTGCCATTGTGGTTCGTAAAGCTACACAATAGGTGAGCGTACCATATTCCTGCAGCTCGGCATCCTTGGTGGAATAGTAGCCAACTAGGAACTAAAATATGTCTATTATGTCTATTATATCATGAGAATATCATGAGAGATGGAATGCATACGTGTGGTATTGTGATTGTGTACATCCCAGATGTACTGCATTAGACCTTTGCCCTTTTGTTGACGTGCAGGTGTAAATAAGATGCGGTGAATGGCTCCACTCAGACTTACGATAAATGTACGTTCCTTTATGTGCGGTGACCTGCAGGACAATTCTTATCAGCAGGACCAACAGACCCGAGGTGACTGATGGACGAGGATTACCTGGGGGACTTCTACTAATTTGTCATAATTGCGGAGGTCGTCTGTGATCTTCATCCCACGCAAATCTGCCATGTCTGTAATTTGTCACGATCTTCACCCTAAAATAATATTTATTATTGTATAATAGCTCTTTTAAAACCCATTTAAAATCTTTTATTGTAATACGTTGTAAAATGACTCTGATGAAGGCGAAAAGATCAAACATGCTCTCACGAACAAATTGTTCGATATAGGAAAACTATGATTAACTTTTGGTCAAGACCGTAGGAGAATAAACAGAGTCTTGTTGTGTACAGTTGTAAATGCTAATCATCCCAAAGTGGAGCTTCACGCTGACGTCTCCTCCTGTAGATCCTTGTGCTCTTAAAAGGCCAGAAGGGTGAGACTACAATACTTTCTACAATCTCATGGCAATTGAGAAACTGTCTGCTGGTGAAGATCAAATGATGCATGAAAAGCTCCCGGCGGCTCCTGAACGCAGCTCGCTGTGAGAGGGTCCCTCAGAGGGCTTCTTACGGTCAAATAGATGCACAGTTAGAGGAAGGCTCCATTTGGGCTGCAAACCAACGCACAAGCGGCCTCTTCCCAAACCGGAGTACTAAAGCTTCTCGAGATGCTTCAGAACATTAGCTTCAAACTAATCTATATAATAATGTATATACATATAGCCGTTTAGTGCATGTGACGTGCCCTGGTGGTATAGTTCATATAGTTCCAGCCCCGTTGCCTTTGTTTCACCGTTCAACGCCCCCCCCACGTCACCGTGTCCACCGGCCTTTTAATATGACATGATGCCGATTCCTCTGTTTGCTATGCAGCTACTGCATCCTCACTTTGGAGCTTTTTATTTTCACATTAGTTTTATTGTAAAGTAATATTGATTATTCATTGCTATTTAGGTTGTATTAAGATATGTTAGAGTTGTTTCTTATGTTTTAGTTTAGCTCATTGTCATTGTTTCATTGTTGTTTAAATATATTTAGTTTTAGGCTCACTGATTGGGTAACACTGGGCACCTGTGGTTATCTGTAGCTGTGGGGAGCTTCAGGACCAGCATGCACCGGGGTGGCCGAAGGTTTTTCCCCAGCACACGGAGGGCAGAGTCAGCATTCTGTTTGTTGTTTTTGTTGTTTTTGTTTAGAATAATGACGTACCGAAATGCATCAACTCCGAAACCCACTCTCAAGTCCTCAAGCACAGTGACGGCTTCTTCGTGAGTAACGTCGTTGACTTTGAGGAGCAAGACTCGTACTTCACGATTGGTTTCCTGTCATCCACCCTCCTCATCCTCCGTCACGCCGCTGTGCTACCACCGCTGAGATTTAATCCGGAAAATGGCAAAAACATGCATCACGGCATGGAGTGCATCATTGCTAACAAGGTCTTGGGCCAAAGTGGTGAACGGAGGCGTCCGCCTCGCTCACATCCACTCCGCTCTCGCTCCGCCTTCGGCCCTCCTTAACCACGCGGCTACACTTACCCACTTTCATTTGTATCAACCTTTTTGTCTCGTCAATCTTTGCACCTGGACAATGTCCAACATGGCGGATTGTGTTATCACCAAAGACAGATTCTCCATTAATGGGCCTTGACCTTGTCTGACTAAAAACTCTCCTGCTATCGGCGCTCCTTCCCATCATCACTCCCCACCCCCAACTTTCTATTTCACCTCGTCTTCTCACCATAATCTCCAGATTTTCTATTTTTTTCCCTCCTCCATAAATGTTCTGCTCCTCTCACCTTACAAGAACCCCCCTCTGTTGTTTATAGGGGCTTGCCTGATAGCCATTAGTGTTACACCCTATTACATGAGTAATGACTGACTGTGAGCTCTAATTAGAGATGTGTTAGGGAGAGCTGACTTACCCCCCCCACACACACACACACACACACACACACACACCTCTCCCTCCTCCCTCCTCCTTTTCCACGGAGCTGTTACTGTGGCTCCATCGCCGTGGTGACACCATTAGCACAGCACCTCTAAGAGTTGCAACTCCTGACTGTTAAAACCATTACGTTCATTACAGGCCAATCAGAGGGGAAGTAGTTATTGCTAATTGATAAGCTGAGCAGTGCATAAAATCTTGTCTCTAATTGCCCTGCGGGAAAAGGAGAAAGCGCCCTGGGAGTAAGAGACAGTGACAGAATGAAAGGGAGAGAGAGAGAGAGAGAGAGTGACAGAGAGAGAGAGAGAGAGAGAGAGTGGGGAAGCGACTGGCGTGCTAATTTCAAAATCTGATATTTTTTCCTCTCGAATAATTTAGTCTTTTACAATATGTCTTCATCCAAACATGCTGTAGATTTTTTTCTTCTTCTTCCCCTTCTGGAATAATGGGATGTTTCTTCTGGGTTTGTCATCTGTGATAAGATGATTATCTGAAAGGTCTGGGGCACATTGTGAAGAGAGTCTCGCCTTCTCTGCTGGAGTAGGTAATCCTGGGTAATAGCATTATGGACACAGTGTTTTCCTAAAGCCCATGATTATCCACTGCTGTTTGCCATGGGATTGACATTGGCCTCCCCGGTCTCTCTCTCTCTCTCTCTCCTCCCTCTCTCTCCGAGCCTCTTTCCGTACTCCTTTTCTCACTTGTCATCCCGTCTCTGACGCACCACTCCATCAGGCCCTTGTATGATCTTTTCGTGCAATTCAACCGCGAGAGCAGAAAATGAAAATAGAGCACATGGAGCAACAAAATGGAACAAATTGCTCGTAGACCAGAGAGCCCCAGATTTGAATGACATGTCCTTTCTTTCCAAAAAGATCCCACTTGTTATGTGTCTATTTGTGGTCTGCCTGCTATAAGACTTAATATGGACACAATTATTCATGCTATTAACAAGAAAATATGTTTGCCTAGTTTTAGCCATTACCAATTCTAAAACACAATATGTCAGTTAAAGATGTTAAAACATGAGATAAATTAGATCCAGATCTAATTTATCTCATGTTTTAACATCTTTAACTGACATATTGTGTTTCACCATCTGCCATTTGACCATTTATTGCATGTACATGGTGTGTTTTATATAAGCTTAATGGTCCCCTTTTATTCACAATCATTTTGTTTCGTTCTAATATACAAACATTCAGGATTAAGTGCTTTCTTATTCAAGTGTGCAGCTTTTCAATGTTGAAGCATCCCTGCAAACCTTTTAAGAGGATATAAGAAACACGTATACATACGCATCAATCCCTTCCCCTTCATGCTGTGTGGTTGTTCACTCTCGCTGTTTTTGAAGTTTGTGAGTGTTGTGTAATGGAGATTTGTGTTTGAGAGAGATATAAACAACACCTCTGCTTTTACTCCTCCTCAGCGGTTGTAGGCCTGAACCTGATCCCTCTCACTCTCTCTCACTCTCTCACTCTAGTCTCACTCTCTCACTCTCTCTCTCTCTCACTCTAGTCTCACTCTCTCACTCTAGTCTCACTCTCGCACTCTCTCTCTCACTCTCTCTCTCTCTCTCTCTCACTCTAGTCTCTCTCTCTTTCTCTCTCTCTCTCACTCTCTCTCTCACTCTCTCACTCTAGTCTCTCTCTCTCACTCTCTCTCTCTCACTCTCTCTCTCTCACTCTCTCTCTCTCTCACTCTAGTCTCACTCTCTCTCTCTCACTCTAGTCTCACTCTCTCTCTCTCTCACTCTAGTCTCTCTCTCTCTTTCTCTCTCTCTCTCTCACTCTCTCTCACTCTCTCACTCTAGTCTCTCTCTCCCACTCTCTCACTCTCGCTGTCTTTCTTCTTTTTTCTCCTCTTATTTTTTTTTCAATATGGCCTTTTTACTTAGCTTTACCACTGTGTGTCAATCTCCTGATTGCATGGTTTGTGTGTGTTTCCCTTTGATGCAGCACATCTCATGAATCAGTAAAACGTGGCAGGACAGGAGATCTTCCTCCTGGGACCAGCGTATATGAAAAGGTTGGTTAACCTGCACCTTGGGAATAATGAGTTTAACTCAACAACAACAAAACACTAACAATAGTTATCTTGGTACTTTATGCCAGGTGTATTCTTAATTTAAAATCAGAGATCTTTGAAGGGAATGTATATAATAAATCTTATGAGCGCGGATGTGTTTTCTGTGCACGTGTGTGTGCGCGTGCTCGTGTGTTTCCCGGACTGGAAGCTATCAGAGCCGCATGTTTACAAGCTGCGCGGGTTCAAATGAATACTGCGGACTTCACAGTATGAAGCAACATGTGAGGATGTGACGGTCACGTGGTTGGACACACACGTGAATGCTCCCGAGTAAAAACGGCGTCAAAAAGTCAATACCTCGCCTCCTCTCCTTGCATCCTTCTCTCCTGCAGGAGCAGTAATGGGAGTCCGTATCCAGGATGCGGAGGGGGTGCGGGGCTCCTCCCCTCCTCCTCCTCGCCCCTCCTCCCCGAATGCGGCACAGCTGCCTCTCAGAACCCCGCCGCTCCAGCCCATTCATCCTGGAGAGCCAAAAAAAAAAAAAAAAGAGTGGCTATTTATTAGAATACTTGTTTTGTATTGTTCTGTGGAACACAAAAGACGCTTCATTGTGCTACAAGCAAGCCCTTTTCGCAGAGAGAAACAATAACTTGGAATTGTTTTTTTTTGTGTGGAGTGTATAATAAATGTCATTTCTTCTCGTCTCTGCCCCTCAGTGTGTGTTGAGTGGTGGGTTTGGGCACCGGGCATGGATGGCCTTGGCACTCGAGCAGCCAGATTGTAGTGGGAGTAGCGGTCTTACATGAAGCTTTGGAGGGTTTAGGACGGCTTTAGGAACATGGAGGGAGAAATCTGCCCACTTGGTCTGGAGTAGAGGGAGCGAGGGGAACATGCGTAAGTTTGCATATGACAGTTACGCATTCCTGGTATTTATCCTGGCGATGCATAGGTGAACTATCTGTTGTGAGTAAAACCTTTTCTTTCTTTTTTTTAAACGTGAAGTGTAATAAATGCTAAATATTAGAAAATACGAGGGGTTATGCGAGCTTGAGATAAGTGGTGTTGTTAGTTTTTACGCGTTATTTCGGAGCGCGTGGGCTCTGCTGCGTGTCTCGATGGTGCCGGCTGCTGTTTTTAATTTGGGGGACGAGTGAGACGCGCGCGGCTGCACAGAGTGCGCGGTTCTCTGTACCTCGTGGTGCTGTGGACCAGTTGCTCTCCGACAGTCTCCGTGCGATGTTGTTCCCGAGGTGACATTACCGGCTCCGTGATCTGTTCGGGCGCGGTAACGGCTGGATGAACCTGCTGTGACACGGGCACGTGTATTCAACCGTGCATTGTTTTTAACGCGATGGGTGTCGATGTTATAAGATGACATGGTGATGTCGTTGTTGTTTTTTACTTTTCAGGATATGAAGGTGTGTGTAGATCGGAGCTCTAAAACAGTTGCTTTTCTTTTGCCTTACTCACGTCACGTGAACCCAGCAGCAGGTGCATCACATCTATCTGTCCTCCCAGAAAGCCCAAATCAACCCGTTTCCCCGCGCGCACGTGGACATGGGTATAGTGGGTTTATAAGTTAAATGTTTTAGGAGAAACACATAATAAATTCGGTTTCTTTTTATATTATTATTATTATTATATACAATATATATTGGCATATTTATTCCCAATCCGTCTCACATTTTTAATTTTTTTATTTAGGTGTGCGTGTGTTTGGGGGGGGGGGGGGCTGAGGGGCGATAACTGCTTTGACCCTTGGCCCCTGCCGTACGGCATCATCGCAGTGCGCTCATCCTGTTGCAGTGGCCGCACACAAAGGAGCGAGGAGGTTTGAAAAGAGGTTTGTTAAAAGAGGAGTAACTGATGGGGGATGACAGAGAGAGTAAACAGAGCCACCGGTGTCCCGGTGTCATTGTAAAGACTAATCCACTACATTCCTAAATACACCTCACAATGAGAGAACACATCGTCATAATTATTAGTATTATCATACCAATTATGAGAGTGTCCTCGATCGATATGCTTTAATCTCATCGTATAACGAAATGTAAAAAAAAAAATGTTTAGTACATTTTCATCAATCACGTCTTTCTTTAAAATTGGCTCCACAATTGTTTGCGAATACTGTTTAAATTAATTTAGACCCTTATTAACATGTCTCAATGTTTTAAACACATTTCAAATGTGCCCAAATATTTTTTTATATCTGCTATATTCCTGGAGTTATCTCTTTTGGTCAATACATTACTCCTTACTTGTCATTCAACAACATACCTTTTTATGATGATAATATACGTATTAATATACTGACGCACTCTCTGTGTTATGTGACTTTCCTTATTAAACGAGGCCAGTGTTCCGGCATTGCTTTTCTTCATTCGACTTTGTTTGTTTGTTGTGTGACAGCCTCACGGGCCGCCGCCGCCCCGCCGCTCACCAGGTGCCATTATGTCGTCATCTTCCTCGGGCCGTAAGCCTCGGGGCCTTATAGACCACTAGGAAACGTTTATTGACCATTGTGATATCCCGTTAACCCCATTACCAAAGACGCATGGGTCTGTCCGAGTGATCCTGCTCCCTCGGGCCCTAACCAGAGAGACGTATCAAGCTAAGCCCCCAATTAAAATAATAATAAAAAAACAGCAAAGGACGATAGAATGATTAAATCGTTAGTCTCGCCGCGGGAAGTGGTATTCCGTTTTCCCTTTCAATTAGGGGTTGATTGGGCTTTTCATGGGAGGTCAGCTGTGAAATCTGAATTATATATGCGCGGGCTGGAAGACATACATCGTCTCTCTCTCTCTCTCTCTCTCCCTCTCTCTCTCTCTCTCTCTCTCTCTCTCTCTCTCTCTCTCTCTCTCTCTCTCTCTCTCAAAACGGGATTACTTGGTGTTAAATAAGGGACTTGGAGTTTATCATCCATGAAAAAAAGTCCCCAAAAAAATGACAGGTAGCAGATGACAGCTGGCTGGGCAGGTCCCCCCCCCCCTCCTTCTCCTTCTACCGACGGTGTTTTACCAAACCTCTTTCACCGCACACATCCTTTGCATAGAGTGTGTGTGGTGTGTGTGTGTGTGTGTGTGTGTGTGTGTGTGTGTGTGTGTGTGTGTGTGTGTGTGTGTGTGCGCGTGTGTGTAATTTCTCTCTCACTCTGACACCTATTACACAGGGGCGTCGTTAGGCCTATTTTAGGGGACAACTGTTAAAGATGAGAGGAAATGTTCTGAAGTTCAAGAGCTATTAAAGAAAATTGCCGGAGAGTAAAGTTATTTATTATATCCAAACTTCTGTTGAAGCATGCGCACTCGAGGCTGTTTGAACGATGCCCATATAGCTGTTCCATCAAATATATTTAGACGTTTGACTCATGGTGCTCAAAGACTGCACCCCGCAACATCCCTGCTAACAAATCGTAGTTATTTTTGTTTAGCTGATGCGTGTTTGGAAATTTGAAATGCCTTCTATTTGTGGGATTGGCCCTCCTTTCTGCCTCCTCCTTCTCCCCCTCCTCCTCCGCCTCCTCCTCCTCCTCCTCTGGTGTGTTCTTCCTCTATGGTCCTCTAGTCACCTGACCAAACGCCATGCAAATCACTCTGCTGTTAGAGCCCCATTGGCCGCGTGTGGCTCATTTAACCGCTGTCAGTGCGCATCATATGGCCGCGGCTTTAACCAACTTCTTAACTCCGACAGGGAAAGTGTCTCCAATGCGCATTCTATCACAGTGGATGTGAACCAACCCAGGAAGACCGCGTCAAATACTGGTTGGAGAGCATTTTATATCTCTTTTCGGATTATTTTTTTGTCTTGCATTTAAATAATTTGGGGTGAGAATATCAATTCTCTACCCCAGTCAATTTGCGCGCATCCGATCTCGTGCGCGCCTCTCTTGAAATAGACTTTTTTTCTCTGTTGCTGGCGAAGTTTAACAAACAAGGTGAATGTATAGCATGATGATGGAAACCGACCTGCATTCCCCCGGCCCCCAAACGAACACGACCACGGGGCAAACGGGGCCGAACAGCGGGTCCAAAGCGAATCAGGAGCGGGTGAAGAGACCGATGAACGCGTTTATGGTGTGGTCCCGTGGGCAGCGGAGAAAGATGGCACAAGAGAACCCCAAAATGCACAACTCTGAGATCAGCAAACGACTGGGCGCCGAGTGGAAGGTGATGTCCGAGGCTGAGAAGCGCCCCTTCATCGACGAGGCAAAACGGCTGCGAGCCATGCACATGAAGGAGCATCCGGATTACAAGTACCGGCCGAGAAGGAAGACCAAGACGCTGCTGAAAAAGGACAAATATTCCCTTGCCGGAGGACTGCTTTCCGGGCCCGGTGGGGGCGGTGGAGTTGGGTTAGGAGTCGGGATGAGTTCATCCGGGGTCGGGCAGAGGTTAGAGAGCCCCGGGGGTCACGGAGGCTCCGCCAGCTCCGGCTACGCGCACATGAACGGCTGGGCGAACGGTGCGTACTCGGGGCAGGTGGCCGCTGCCGCCGCAGCCGCGGCGATGATGCAGGAGGCGCAGCTCGCCTACAGCCAGCACCCGGGGAGCGGAGCGCACCACCACCACCACTCACACCACCACCACTCACACAACCCCCAGCCCATGCACCGCTACGACATGACCGCGCTGCAGTACAGCCCCATCTCGAACTCTCAGAGCTACATGAACGCTTCTCCATCCGGCTACGGCGGGATCACCTACACACAGCACCAGGGCTCCGGCGTCACCTCCTCAGCTGCCATGGGGACGTTAGGGTCGCTGGTGAAGTCGGAGCCGAGTGTAAGCCCCCCCGTCAGCAGCACACACTCACGGGGTCCGTGCCCCGGAGACTTGAGAGAGATGATAAGCATGTATTTACCGACCGGAGAGCCGGGGGACCCGTCAATGCAAAGTAGACTCCATGCCCTGCCGCAGCATTACCAGAGCGCCGCGGCTGGAGTGAACGGGACGGTCCCTCTCACACACATTTAGAACTCACAGCTTAATTGAAAACTGCAAACGAACACATAACCAAATATTTACCTCTTTTCTAAATAACCCCCGTTCCCGAAAACTACCTGCATTTTGTACAGAATGTTTATGATATTGTAAATGAAGGGGGGAAATAGCAAATTAATCTCGGCTTTCTTTTTTCTTTCTTTTTTACGTTCTTTCCCTCTTCTTCTTCTTTTGAATAGCTACCAGTGGAATTATATAACGAATATGATGCTGAGATATTGGTGATTGTGCTATCCATCTTTTTGTCTATTACTTCACAGTCTTAGTTGAGGGTTACGCCAGGTTCACTTGGGGGGGAGGGGGGGGGGGGTATTTGGTTCAATTGTTCTCATACTTTTTGGGGGTTCTTGTAAGTTATTGAAAATGAGATAACGTGTCATAATCTTAAGAAAGTGCTTTAAAAGAAATGGGAAAATAACATTCTTTAAACATTTGTGTTCATTTGCAGAAGCCTGTGTCTTAATTCTTGGAAAACCATCTCTTTTTATTGTAACACTCTAATTATTGTAAATTGTGAATAATTTTAATATTTCAAAGGATGACGGGCAACTGCTGTTGTAATTTAAGTGCTTTTCTGCAAGTGAAAAGCCCTGATATTGCAATGAAGAAGAATTGAATAAATTTCACCAGATGTTGCTTTGATTCTTAAAACAACGGTCTTAGATTGATTATTTTCACAATGTTTTTACAGGATTGTTTTCACGATTTAGGACACACAAATATCATCCAGTCTCCTCTCGAGAAAAAAAATAGCCACCTGTTTAAAGTGTGACACCACCTGATCCCACGAGCTTTTAAATAGCCTAATTGTGTGTGCCTAATTGTGCATAAAAACTACAGTCTGTAAACCGCCGAGGAAACATCATCATCTTGAGAGGAAGATGATGTTTCACGGGCTTATTAACTTTAATATGATCAATGACACATGTATTCATAGAATATGAAAATCTGTTGCTCCAGTAACAGGCCAAAATATATTTAAGTTACATATTGTATTATAATTTCTAAACAAATCTGATTACGTGAATGCATCACCTGTTAGTTGTTATTAACGAAACGTCCTCGTTTATTAATGGTAATAACAGGGCATACTTAAATGATGCTATAATAAACCTAATTTACTAATGTAATTGATTGAAAGATATGTCAAATTTAAGCAGCAGAAATGTATTTATGAATTCGAAATTTCTATTTTTCTAATGCATTGCAAGGTTGTGTCAGACTTCATTTTTTTATTTGGATCACATCAGAATATTCATAACGAAATGTTCTTAAAAAAATATAACAACACATAAAAATGCCATAAAACTTTTGATATTTACTTTTTAAGGTTTCATGTGAGGCCTTTTTTAACGAATCTGAATACAGTACAAAAAAAACATTCATATATGTTGTTGATGAACTTAGAGAATTTTATTTTGTAATTCACTGCTTCTGTTTTGAACAATTGAAAATTAAAAAAAAATTAAACAGTAATACATATTGATTATTGATCCAAGGGCTGCATTTCAGTGACATTTCCCCTGAACTGGTTTATTTGATCATAGACATTACATTTTTTTTATCATTCTTTCTTTTGGAATTTAATTGTTTGACAAATAAAAATAACTCAAGTGAAATATGATACATCTTAATTATATATATATATATATATATATATATATATATATATATATATATATATATATATATATATATATATATATATACCTTCATTCTGATCCACGATACAACAGACCTCTATAAGAAGAAATATACGTCCATCTTCAAAATCACAAAAGTCTTAATATATTTAGCTGTATATTTGTTCTCTCCAACCAATTGAACAGTGCTTACAATGACGCATGTAAAAACTGTTATTTTACCCACGGCTTTATCCTCTTTGCATAGTCCCATCTTTTCGTGTCTGAGATGCAGGAAAGTAAAGGGAACCGGGAAACTATACGCACATACAGATATATAATAATAAACAAACTATTCTAATTATAATAAGATAACATGTTTTATGAATCTAGACTCGGGGGAATTAACCTTCTGTCATTGTACAGGTAGAACAATGTCTTACAACTTGGTGCATCGTCAACATGTGCACATCTAACGACGTGCATGCGCAACCGAAACGACGCAGCCTAAACCATGCGCAGACTGGACTTCAACTGCTCATTGTCCGCTCGTGACCATCGGGTTACTGATGACTCATCAGAATTTCAAAGTTCCCGATGTTTTAGATTACTTTGTTTGTACCTTTGTGCAAATTCACATTTCATCAAACATATTTTAGAAAACTATATCGTGTCATTTAGTTTAGCAATCTTTAAAGAAATACAGAAAAATTGGTCTAAATATGACGTCATTTTTTGACAGACCGCAGCTGTGTTTGACGTGTATATTTTATTATTGCTTGTAGGTCTCATGTAGGCTAATAGCCATACACATGCAAATTAGGATATATTATGCCTTAAGCATTTTGAAATCAATTAATCTCAAATACATAGTTAAAGGGTCGATTTCACACTGATGAAGACTTGCATGGTATGTCAATTAAACCTGTTAGGCCTCACAGTGAAGCGTGCAGCGTTTGGCTGAGCATTAATCTATTGAACGAAATCAGAAAAAAAACAATGTCTGGAAATGTGTTTTATATTCCTGAAACCCCAAAAGAAGCCGCATCTATGGAGAGACCTCGCCGCACTATAGCGCGCGCACGGTACATGACATGGGATACCCCCCCCTCCTCCTCCCTCCCTCCCTCCCTCCCTCCCTCGTTCATGTTGCATCTGTTTCTATCTTATCTGTTGATGTGAAGAGATGCGGATTAACAGTGAAAGCCTGGAGAGGCGGAGCGCGTCACGGCGCATCGCCATGGCTAAAAGAGGAGCGTTCTGGCAAATTTAACCCGAATAAATTACACCTTGAGGTGGGTAAGTGTAGGGTGCAACGAATGCTATAAGGCAGTGGTACGTGTGTGTGTGTGTGTGTGTGTGTGTGTGTGTGTGTGTGTGTGTGTGTGTGTGTGTTCGCGTGTCCCGTGCATGCGCGCGTGCCCGTGTTTAGCTGACCGGACAATAAATCTCTCCGCCACGCGACGCTCTTATCTTGTAGCCAGCGATACATTCCGTGCTCGGAGGCCATCATCAGCACCAGCGCACACTCGGCTGCTCGTAAAGCCCCGATCCCTTGCACTCGCTGTCCTAAATGGGGATAATTAGCGTCACTTTATCACGCCTCTGCATATTTTCTCCGCGCCCCCCTCCCCCCCACACACCACCACTTTCCTAAAAAAAATTACCAAACAGGCTGCTCTCGTCGCCCGCTCTGTCACAGAAGATTATGGAGACAGATTGCACAGCGAATGTGCCGCGCGAGATTAGCGCGGAATAGAGAAAGCAACTGGGCCAATGAGTTCCTCGGAAGGGCCTTATCGTGCAATTACACGTTGACATGTTTAACAATCTTGCTGCCTCTTAATCCTGCAGTGCTGCTGCTCTATCTAACCACAGCTAAACACGCCGTGTATTGCCGGCACACAGACCTAATGCACCGAAACGCATGAGCACAAATGTCCTGAAAGTTATATGAGAAATTGCTTTATTCAACAACAAAAAAATAACAACTTTGTCAAGCATTTCAAAACGCCTTTTTATTTTCTATTTTTGTTTTGTTTGTTTTTTTGCAGATTTCTTCGTTGTTGGAATAAGATCTGCACTGGAACTTTTATGACAAGAGGTGAGATATCAAAATGAAAGAGGAAAAACTAAAACAAAAAGGTATTTTGGTGTACTGTTGTCCTAAATCACTGTTTTTCACTTTCACTAATCGAAAAGTGGAAGATTAAAAACAAATATAGAAATGTGTGCATGCCCATCTATAGATTGGCGACGTATAGAGCAAAATGTGACCGTTTTGGTATTGAGTTAAATGTAGACCCCCCCCAGTCCCTCCCGCCTGCACCGGGCCTGTGTGGGAGTGATTGTGGAGCGCCACTGTAGGAATTTGGCAGCGGCCGCGGGTTGGAGAGCTGCCCCACGCTGAGCGCCATTCAGCGGCCAGCGCGCTGTGAGGTTGGGAAGTTTCAGTCAGCCGTACAACTCAATGGCCCCACAAAGGCGATTACAAGCCCCAGCGCATTCCTGTAGGGACCTGGGAGCGGCGCAGGTGCGAGGGGGACCGGGGTACTAACCCGTCAGAGAAAGTGATAAAAACGGGACAGGGCTGGGCGGCGCACACAAAAACAGCTACTCCACGGGAACCGGGGGAGTTTTTGGAGGAACGAGGAGAAAGGAAAGAATAAGTTTGAAGAAGATGGAAGTTTGGGGGGATGGGGTGCAGCATACTGAGTGGCCTCACTGTCCATCACTGAATGAAAGGACGAGGAGACTCTCAATCAGGGCCTCAGCCATCAGGACGTTACTGAAGTCACGGACCAAAGGCCCCCACACAACACCGCCCATCTCGGGACATTTAGTCTTAGGTTTAAATAAAAACACAGGGGCATTTTCATTTAATTAATTCATTTTAGTGTTCTGATTGTATGTGAACCATAGTGTTCTGTGAGGTATTTAATTTGGGTGAAATAGTTCATTAAAATGTTAGATTTTCAGACATTTATATTATCTTTAAAATATCATGAACTCAAAAACCCAACATAGGTACATCTATCTGAACATTGGCAGCATTTATTGTGCAAGTGAAATAATTCCAAGCTCTATATCTGATATCAATTGAGACTCACATATCTGGAGTTTGTTATGCGGACCAACTCGTCCCATTCCTGCTTTGAATTAACTTAACAGTGTCAAATATGCTTGAATTACACTTTATACATGATAAAAATAACTTGTTTTTTAAGTCGGCAAATAGATAAAACACAAATTGTTCTGTATACACACAAACACACACACACACACACACACACACACACACACATACACACACACACACACACACACACACACACACACACTGACTGTGTTGTGTTGCAGCAGCACCAGAATGAGTTTTTAAGTGTCAGCTCTGCATGACGTAACACAGTTTGGAACTCTTAAAACAATTTAATAAAGAAACTTCTAGACTTCTGTAGACCATGCGGGTGGCTGTCAGACCATGTGATCTCATGTGAAATGGCTGCACAGTGGTTGATAATGATAAGTGACCACATGACGTTATACAACCATAAGTCCATAACACCTGAACGTTGGTGGAAGGGGTCAAAAGTCTCTCCCCCTCGGTTCCAGCGCCACATGTTTCGCCTTTCTCTTCCAGAATGACGAGATAAATAAATCACTAACTGGGTAGCTTTATGCCGCCGTTGCTTAGTTAAGTGCAGAAGCAAAGGAAACGTTATATTTATTACAATATCACAGATAAAAACAGGCTGACATTACCTGCTAAAACTCTATTTAAATCTGACTTGCGATGCTACAAAAACGACCCAGGTTACACCCCGCGGTCCTTCCAGCCCTTTGAGTTAGAGACGCCTTACATATGGCTCTGGCAGCCGTGGCAACCTAGCATCACGGTCTATTTGACTCTAAACAGACCCTCATTTACTAAATGAACATACGGCTTTATTGAGGAAGACTTCAAACTAGCAAAGACACCTTGCACTAATGTTTATAATGTTTAATAAAGTAATACAATAAGTGAAAAAGAAGTAGAATCATTCTCTTATAGACTTCCATACAATCTGATTTATCTTTGCAAATAATTTGATCCTTTAATCGTAAACAGTTTTTTTTCTCTTAACGGTTAACTTGACATGCGACGTGTCCGCCAATAATACACAGATTAAAACCATGTTGCGGTGACTCATTCATCCATTATAACGTTTAAAAAAAATGGATTAACAACTGGTTCAGGTGCCATATTGAATGATTGTATGTTTGAGGATTGTAAGCGTCTGATGGGCCAAGTCGAGATGAAGTGATGAGTTAACGGTGTCTGCCGAGACGCACTCTTGGGTTGCGTCTCACTAAGTAACGGAGCGACGATGTGTATTATTATTCCAACCATATTCCTCAACTTAGAGTCCACTTTACCCAGCCCTTCGTACCGTATGTGCAGCACTGCAGGCCTTAATAGGTGGGCTTGGAAAACTGGCATTTCATCCGACTTGGCTTTATACTTTTGTAGTTCCTGCCATCAGTTCTTCAGTATTAACTACGTGCTCACGAAAAAGTAATTGCTTGAATCTCAGAATACAGCTACGTGGCTAAAAATACATCCAACGGGGGAAAGAAACAGCCGAGCAGTCAGTCAATCAGACAAGAGCCGGCTCTGATAATCAGTGCCTCTACAGCCAGAGGATCACCAAGAAGATGCATCTCTTGAGAATGATCCGCACTCGTCTCGTTGTCTCTCTCTCATGTCGACGACCTGCTGGGATCACATCACCTGAAAAGGGTCTCGCCCATGAAGACACGGGACTTTTACTATCTCTTCACCCCTCGATGAATTCAAAGGCAGAATGACAGGAGCGTGGATCCTCCGTGGAAGGAGGAGAACAAAGGAGAGTCACACACGAGTAAGACGTGATGAGTATCCTCCACAATCCGGAAGGATCTTCGGCCCGCTATTCTTTTCTCTCTTTTAACCAGCAGAGAGAGTTTGAAGGCGTTCGACATGTGCCTAGACAGCGTGGGTCGAACCCTTACCGGTGCCCAGGAGTAAAAGTCGGAATTTAGAGTAAAATGTAAATGAGGTAAAGTGGCTTCCTGTTCCTGAGTTAATATAAACACAATAGACCCGGAGTCGGAAGTTAACCGTCATGGTTGTATTCCCGACTGGCGTTTTTCAGGCAGAACCAAATGTACGACCCACTTCAAAGCCAGAAACACACGAGCAGCAGTGAAGAGCAGCTTCACTTGACACGCCTGACTCTGCTCTGGCGGCCGGTATTCTCTGTTAGCCGTCAAAAACTCAAGCATCTTAGTTTTGGTCGCATCTCAAACGCAAATCAAACGTCCGCAGCTTCCCGTAGTTTCAAAGTAACGGCGCCTCCTGCAGACGAGGGTTACCTTCTTCCTCGTTCCTCCGCCTCTCCCACATCGACAGACTCGTTCCAGAAGGCGGTCTCTGCCTCTGTTTTTAAGCCCCTCTAGTGACGTGGCTCTGTGGATGATGACATTTCCACACGTGGAGACTGTGGGTCAGTGGGTAGCAGCTCTGTCTAGCAATTGGGGGGTAGGAGGTTCAATCCCCGCCCTAGTTGATGTGTCCTTGAGCAAGACACTAAACCCTGAGTGATTCCCTGTGGCTGTGTCCACGGTGTATGATTGTAAGTCACTTTGGATAAAAGCGTCAGCTAAATGACATGTAATATCTCTAAATTGATTAAATCCGTGGGCCTCGATCTTCAGCATTCCCCTTGACCTTTACTCTGCTGCTTGTTATCATGTCTTATCATGTAGACGTCTTGGTCGTGAGCAGCTCACATCCCTCAGCTCTCAGCTCACATCCCTCAGCTCTCAGCTCACATCCCTCATCTCCCTGTTTCCCTGGCCGTCTCCTGCCTCTCTGGCTCTCACTAACTCAACCGCTCACTCAATAGAGAGCGGGGAACAACACACCTGCAGTGCTCCTCTATCGCGGCCTCGCACACATGCGTAGCCACCAGATGCTGCAGAGGATTCTGTCCTCCTGCGTGGCAGGTGATCATTCTGGAGGAGGAGGTTAATGTGAGGTCAAATGGTTCAGATGAGAAACAGCCGTTTGATGGCGCCTGCTGTGCGCTGATAGCCGTATGAACCCAGATGACCTCTGACCTCTGCGGGGTCAAGTGATCAAACTGGCTCGCTTAGAAAGGTCAGATTGGAACAAGTGAAAGATGTGTATGTCACGGCAATACGTCCGAGAGGAAAATGTAAATAGTTTTTAATGATTATAACCCTATTTGTTTCAAAGCCATTAGATTGTTGTCGGCTATCAGACTGTTTAAGGTGTGGGATGCATTTAAGTCATTTGTAATTTAATTGATGTTAAGTATTCAGTTGAAGGAACCGTGTAGTGTGTGTGTCTTTCTATCTATGAATACACACACGTATGTGTTTAGCAGTATGTATTTGTCATGTCATAAACCCCACACTCCAGGCTGTGTTCTGCTATGTCTTTATTTATTGACTTTTGACATTTGATATCCCAACAAATCAATATTCTCTCTTTGTCCATCTCCCTCTTTCTCTGTCTGTCTCTCTCTTCCAGCAAACTGTCCATCATGGCTATCACCAGTGGACATGGATCACAGGGGGGGGGGGCTGTGATTAACAGATAGCACTTCTTCTCCTCCTCTGCCGGCTGCCCGTCATTATGAGCGCTCTACAACGTAGGCGCTGTGGGCGAAAAGACCTTTAGGAAAATGTCAGCGACAGTCAGAGCCCCGGATGTCCTCCATTCCTTCTTTCCCTTTTCCCATGTGATGCACCTCCTCTAAACCCTTAATTACACAAGTGTTTCCTCCTATTTGTACAGTGTCTTGTTTCGCAGTATGTGTGGACGATTTTATCTTTTTATGTCATGTGGCTTACCCAAAGGTCGACCACGAAGATCATCGACAATAAAAAACAATAGCTCTATATTTCACCCATCTCAGCAAAAAGTAATAAATCATCTCTGGTTTGGCCCGTTCTCCGTCAGCTCCCCCGTCTTAATACTCTTAGTCCCTCACTTGGCATGTTTTCCAAGAACCGCGCTACATTTTCAGATTTGTAAAATCCATCAAAATGCCTGTAATGAATATTTCTGCAGCCTTGAGTGTATTTAATGTGCCGTGCGACCGGAACAATGAGCAACTTGCACTGATCTGTCAGGAGGGAACATGGCAGCAGCAGACAGAAGCCTCGCTGTGAAACACTGTAAAACACGTCCTTTTCATTTGAATACAAACCACTTTTATCCAAAGAAGCAGGGAGGAAATACACACGTGTTATCCCCATATCGTTTTAGGTGTCCATTAACATCTTTCCAGTGCATGAAGTAACATATTCCTATTTTACGTTTCCAAAAAAATAACCCACGATTTGTACGGTTGTCTTCATGGAGTAACTGTCCTCTTGTGAGACATGTTTTATTACACACTTTTATTGTATGGTCTGTTTTACTGTTGTGTTAGCTTTAGCTAGAAATAAAAGTAAAAAAAAGAGAATACATGTTCAATAAAATCGTGCATCTTATTTCTGCCGAAGAATAAAAAGTGTGCTTCTCGTCATTCTTTTCCACATTCAACCCGGGAGTCAATAATTACTTCAAAGTAAGTACGTTTTAGAAAAGTTTCAACATTTAAATGATGTGTTCATTTCAAGGCTTAAATGTGCCCTTAATTAATTTACCATAGCCTCTAAGTAATTGATTTTAGATAGAGAAAAAGAGAAGGGGGGGGGAGAGATGTGTTGATGAACACCGCAAAAGCCAACACATGAAAAATAACTGAAGGCATAATTGCTGCGTGTGTTGTAACCTTGCATTTCTAGCAGAGTTAGGCCGTGATAACCGAGTCGTTTCTATTCTGCTCAGCCACTCAGCCTCCGTCTGTCGTTGAGTCGGCAGGTGTGTGCGAGCGAGTGTGTGTGTGTGTGTGTGTGTGTGTGTGTGTGTGTGTGTGTGTGTGTGTGCTGAGGTACAGACAGAATGTGTACAGGGACTAGATAATGAGCATCTCAGGTGACGACATGCAGTGATTACCAGGTTACTGGTGTTATAGGAACTATATCATAAACATACACTCCCACTCTGTACACACACATTCAGACCTACACACACACACACACACACACACACACACACACACACACACACTCTTGAGAGATCCTTGGTTATCACACCCTTCCAGATTGTTCTGAACTACTTATGGAAAACACACACATCTCAAGACGCGGCCCTCTTGCCAACAGAGCCCAGTGTGTTAAGAACAGTTGTTGTCCTTGTGTGTTTAAAAAAAAAGATTTTAGCATCTCTAAATTTTCTGAGCGTTGCTAAGGTGCTTTGGGAGGGGATTAACAGAGGCTGGCGCCGATGAGCAAGCCTTGCAGATTTCCTAACCGGCAGGAAAAAGACAAAGAACGAGGGGAAGAAGGAGGAGAGCAGAGCGCTAGACGACAAGAGAGCAGGAACAGCTCGTGTAAACACGACGACTAGAGGGAGGAGGAGAGGTGGAAAGGAGGAGAGGAGAGTAAATAATAAGCATCCTGAAGAGGAGGCCTTAACTCCCCTCTGCGTCTCTCCCTCTGGATCCAGAGAGGTTCCTTTACTCTCGGCGTATCTTCACCTCTTTTCATGTGCTCTCTCCCTCCTCTCTATTTCTCCACCATCTCTTCATTCACCCCAAGGCCAGCAGTTTCAGATCCGGACACTTTTGTCTCGGCAACTTCAAACGGCGCCGACGTTCAGGTCACACGGCCGCCGCCCGGAGCGCCGGAGACTGCACCTTCTCAGGTGAACGTCTCCCAGCGTGTCCCCGATGACTCCCTCTCCCTTCCCCTGACTCCCTCTCCCTTCCCCTGACTCCCTCTCCCTTCCCCTGACTCCCTCTCCCTTCCCCTGACTCCCTCTCTCTTCCCCTGACTCCCTCTCCCTTCCCCTGACTCCCTCTCCCTTCCCCTGACTCCCTCTCTCTTCCCCTGACTCCCTCTCCCTTCCCCTGACTCCCTCTCCCTTCCCCTGACTCCCTCTCCCTTCCCCTGACTCCCTCTCCCTTCCCCTGACTCCCTCTCCTTCCCCTGACTCCCTCTCCCTTCCCCTGACTCCTCTTCCCCGACTCTCTCTTCCCCTGACTCCCTCTCCCTTCCCCTGACTCCTCTCTCTTCCTCTGACTCCCTCTCTCTTCCCCTGACTCCCTCTCCTGACTCTCTCCTCTGACTCTCCCTTCCCTGACTCCCTCTCCTTCCCCTGACTCCCTCTCCCTTCCCCTGACTCCCTCTCCTGACTCCTTCCTTCCCTGACTCCCTCTTCCCCTGACTCCTCTCCTTCCTGACTCCCTCTCTCTTCCCCTGACTCCCTCTCCTTCCCTGCTCCCTCTCCCTTCCCCTGACTCCCTCTCTCTTCCCCTGACTCCCTCTCTTCCCTGACTCCCTCTCCTTCCCCTGACTCCTCTCTCTTCCCCTGCTCTCTCCTTCCCCTGACTCCTCTCTCTCTTTCCCTGACTCTCTCCCTACTGACTCCTCTCCCTTCCCCTGACTCCCTCTCCCTTCCCCTGACTCCCTCTTCCCTTCTCCCCTGACTCCTCCTTCCCTGACCTCTCCTTCCCCTGACTCCTCTCCTTCCCTCCCTGACTCCCTCCTTCCCCTGACTCCCTCTCTCTTCCCAGCTCTCCCTCCCTTCCCCTGACTCCCTCTCTTCCCCTGACTCCCTCTCCCTTCCCCTGACTCCCTCTCTCTTCCTATGTCTCCCTCTCTCTTCCTCTGACTCCCTCCCTCCCTGACTCCCTCTCCTCTTCCCCCTGACTCCCTCTCCCTTCCCCTGGCTCCCTCTCCCTTCCCCTGACTCCCTCTCTCTTCCTCTGACTCCCTCTCTCTTCCCCTGACTCCCTCTCTCTTCCCCTGACTCCCTCTCCCTTCCCCTGACTCCCTCTCTCTTCCCCTGACTCCCTCTCCCTTCCCCTGACTCCCTCTCTCTTCCTGACTCCCTCTCCCTTCCCCTGACTCCCTCTCTCTTCCCCTGACTCCCTCTCTCTTCCCCTGACTCCCTCTCCCTTCCCCTGACTCCCTCTCTCTTCCCCTGACTCCTCCTTCCTCCTCTCTCTCCTCCTGACTCCTCTCTCTTCCCCTGACTCCCTCTCTTCCCTTCCCCTGACTCCCTCTCCTTCCCTGACTCCTCTCTCCCCCTGACTCCCTCTCTCTTCCCCTGACTCCCTCTCCCTTCCTCTGACTCCCTCTCTCTTCCCCTGACTCCCTCTCCCTCCCCCTGACTCCCTCTCTCTTCCCCTGACTCCCTCTCTCTTCCCTGACTCTCTCTCTCTTCCTCTGACTCCCTCTCTCTTCCCCTGACTCCCTCACCCTTCCCCTGACTCCCTCTCTCTTCCCCTGACTCCCTCCCTCTCCTCTCCCCTGACTCCCTCTCTCTTCCCTGACTCCCTCTCTCTCCCTGACTCCTCTCCTTCCCTGACTCCCTCTCTCTTCCCCTGACTCCTCTCTCTTCCCCTGACTCCCTCTTCCTGACTCCCTCTCCCCTGACTCCTCTCTCTCTTCCCCTGACTCCCTCTCTCTTCCCTGACTCTCCTTCCCTGACTCCCTCTCTTCCCTGACTCCCTCTCCCTTCCCCTGACTCCCTCTCTTCCCTGACTCTCCCCTCCTGACTCCCTGACTCCCTCTCTCTTCCCTGACTCCCTCTCTCCTTCCCCTGACTCCCTCTCCCTTCCCTGACTCCTCTCCCTCTCTTCCCCTGACTCCCTCCTTCCCCTGACTCCCTCTGACTCCCTCCCTCTCCCTTCCCCTGACTCCCTCTCTCTTTCTATGACTCCCTCTCTCTTCCTCTGACTCCCTCTCTCTTCCCCTGACTCCCTCTCTCTTCCCCTGACTCCCTCTCCCTTCCCCTGACTCCCTCTCTCTTCCCCTGACTCCCTCTCTCTTCCCCTGACTCCCTCTCTCTTCCCCTGACTCCCTCTCCCTTCCCCTGACTCCCTCTCTCTTCCCCTGACTCCCTCTCCCTTCCCCTGACTCCCTCTCTCTTCCCCTGACTCCCTCTCCCTTCCCCTGACTCCCTCTCCCTTCCTCTGAGCCATGTTACCAGTGATCTCCTCGGACACGGACACGTGACGCCGTTATATCGATATATCGCTTCTGCTGCTGACGCAGTGAACTCGTGAATGGAGGCAGGAAAGGGAGGACGAGGAGCGTATCTTGACTTGGTCACTGGCTCAGAGGAGACATCTGAATGTGTTTTCTCAGAGTCTCCATTAGCCGAGGGAGGAGGTGCTCCTGCTCTCCTTTGAATCCTCTCCTCGGGCTCGGCGTCTCAGGTGGAGTGTAACTCAACGCCTGTTGGTGGAATACAAGGCACTTGACCACGGGCCAGCGCTGCTCCTCCCTCCCCTCTCATCCCTTTTGCTCCCCTCTCCTTCCCCAAGCCCGGGGTCGGGTTACGCCTCAGCCCCCCCCCCTCCCCCCCTCCCCCTCTCCCCCCCCCTCCTCCCTCCTCTTGCGACTCCTTTTCCTCGAGTGGTGGCAGGTAGCCTGTTGTGTAGCACACAGCGGTGCCCGTGGATGTTGAAGCCTGTCTGCGTGTCCGGTGCCTGTCTGTGTGTCCGGTGCCTGTCTGCGTGTCCGGTGCCTGTCTGCGTGTCCGGTGCCTGTCTGCGTGTCCGGTGCCTGTCTGCGTGTCCGGTGCCTGTCTGCGTGTCCGGTGCCTGTCTGCGTGTCCGGTGCCTGTCTGCGTGTCCGGTGCCTGTCTGCGTGTACCGGTGCCATGCAGACAGGTGTAGGCGCCTCGGCAGCTGGGCTCCGTAACCGTGCCGCCTCGGCCGCTGGCTAAGGTGACGGGTTGGCTCGGCCAGGAGGCGGCTGTCTTTCAACCACTGATCCCCTCAGAACTACTCATCTGATCAGGCTGGATGCGCCGCTTCGCGGCTGCCGGGGTCACACAACCCAACCCCGGGTCAACCAGCTAATTACAGACCGCTGGGTCCTCCCACTCCGTCGCCACCGGGGGAGACGGGGGAGACGGGGGGGGGGGGGATGGGAAGAAAGCCTGGGAGGGAGAGGGAAGAGAGACGTACACATCAAAAGGTCCACAGGGAGCGAGTGTAACCAAGCTGGACGCTTTTCGCCCTTCACTTTTGTGAACAAGGGGAGTGTGAGGCTGTGGTTTGGGCATCTTGGTCACACCCTTCCCAGCCCTCGGGCTCAGATAGAAGCTCAGACCCACGGGACCAGAGCGGTGGATTTATGTATCCGCCTGCGACTAACTTCACATATAGGGCCGTGCCAGCTTCTGTGTCTTTGTCCCCGAGATTAAAAGCCCAATATATCGCCCGATATCGCGACTTCACAATGGAGGCCTCCGCTTTGAAGACATGGAGAGTCCAAGTGTTCCAAGTTTGCATTTCCTCGAGCCTGAGCTGTGCACCGTTGAATGAACTGGGATTTTATAAGTATGCTACACGCTGGTAACAGCCATAGAGAGAACACACACACACACACACACACACAGTACCAAGCCCCCATTATAATATATGAGGCTGCAGGTTCATTAATCACAAATACGAGGGCTTCACAGCCAACATAGGAAATTAATCAGAAAAGGGGACATTAATCATATGCATGAGCAGCAGTAGTTACACCTGCGACAATGCCATCTGATTTAAACGTGTTACTCCAGGCTGCGTTAATGACGCCTCCTAGGGGAACGCTCCCAGCTCTCTGCGGCCACTGAAACATCGTACATGTAGTCGTGAGGGGAGTTGCAGTAATTACCAGGTGCAGCTTTTTCCTCACAGCTTGACCACTGAGCTTTTTCACTCTGTTGAAATGTCTGTTGAAATTGATATTGTGTTGCACTTCTGACGTTTAATTTTTCCTCTCTTGCTCGTTTTTCTTGACAATTATCAGTTGAAAACAACAACAAAAATGAGTCGCTGCCAGACGGGTCTGATTTGGGCGATGAGGAGCTCACATCGACGTCTCTATAAATAGTAAGAGTGTCTATGTGAGGATGGATACTGAAACCTGAAGCATGTGTGCCTACACTGCCCTCTCTTGAAGCCACCGCAGAGCATTCGCTCGATGTGCTGCAGCAAATATAGGAAATAAAAAACAAGATTTCAAACTGTGGAGAAATCCAACACAACTGGTGGGGGTTATAAATGAGAAAGATTGAATTAACCTATAATGATAAATGGTAACATTGGGAATGGAGCACAAACTAATACAATATGTAAGGCTATACTGCCACATTATGCCATGCATATATTCAGCTTTGTGAATTGCAGAAACTTTTGTTTTGTTCCATTCAGAAGGGAAAAGGCAACATTTGCATCAGATGAAAACAAAAAATCATAATTCTACAATGCAGCTTAAATCTGTTGTTATGGAAAGACGTTTCGTCACCAATATTACTGTAATTCAGGTTTTATGAAATTAATGTATTTATTGAATTAATCAAATACATACGGAGAAGAAAAAAAACATTACGAATTCTAATCAACATACTGTATCATAATGTATATAATGTACAGTGAAATATAAATATTTAAGGCTTCCTCAGTTTTGAATTATGGTATCAGTGGATATGATGACATCAGCTCCATCTATTCATGGTTATTATCTTTCTCAAGCTATTAGTTACTTTATATATATATATATATATATATATATATATATATATATATATGTATAAAACACAAGACCAAGCTAAATATTTAATTTAATTTTGATATGCACCACAAAGAAAATATATTTTGCATTCCTTCCGAAAGGCATATGTATTTATTTAAATTATGTCTCTGAAATGGGAAAATAAATATGACAGAAGAAGAGCGCCGTATTATTCTAAGTTTTTTTGAACAACTGGAAATCGGAAAAAAATGTAATACTATAACAATAAATATATGATGCTAAAAATTAAAGAAATTCTTTCGAGGATGAAATGCAGAGGACTTTTGTTTACTGCATTTCATCCTTGAAAGAATTTCTTTAATATTTTTAATTATATATTTCTTGTCTTTCTTTGTGTGACATCGAGCCCTGAAGCACGTCTGAAATGAAACAGTAAATCTACTGGAACTTGTTTACCGACATTCATTCTTGTGTTTGGGTTCTCGTCCCGGTTCACTGGATGGTTCGCGTCTCCCTGGCTGCAGTCCGGTCCGGACACAGCGCCCTCTGACCAGCTCTGATGGACTCATATCACACTAGACAGACAAACACAAGACTGGCCTCATGAGCAGGAGGACGAGAAAGACGGAGGGAGGAGGGGAGAGAAGGGGAGAGAAGGGAGAGAAGGGGAGAGAAAGGAGAGAGAAAGGAGAGAGAATGGAGAGAGAAAGGAGAGAGAAAGGAGAGAGAAAGGAGAGAGAAAGGAGAGAGAAAGGAGAGGGAAAGGAGAGAGAAAGGAGAGAGAAAGGAGAGAAAGGAGAGAGAAAGGAGAGAGAAAGGAGAGAAGGAGAGGAAAGGAGAGAAGAAAGGAGAGAGAAGGAAAGAGAGAGGAAGAGAAAGAAGAGAGGAAGAGAGAATGGAGAGGAGAAAAGGAGAAAGGAGAGAGAAAGAAGAGAGAA
>CM070107.1:23645000-23655000 GCA_036178185.1 Liparis tanakae
TTAGCATTAAGAATGCAATTTATTCACAGCGGAGCCGATTCTGTCTTACTGGGCACTGAATACCAACAATGCCACGTTCAAGTTCACTCCGACGCCTGATCTGAACGTGTCGATACTCGTTCATTATCGATATCCAAGCAACAGGAGTATCTTTAAGCCTCCAGCATTCTCCCTTTTCTCCTGCTCGTCTCTTCTTCTCTTAACAACACGGCGTGCCCTGTGTTTATTCATCAGTGCAGCTTCCTGCTCCAGGAGGTGACTACAGCCTTCCTTTCCCCGCTCCCATGAGGCCCTCTGCGGTGAGATGGGCTCCGTCTGCAGCTCAATGGATGTCACTGTTTAACAAGCTTTTTGCAGCGCTGTTCTGTTCGGTTCAAGAAAAAACTGAAGACTACAGACAGAACAAAGAAAGACCCTGCAAGTCTCTGTGTGTGACAAAAGACTATGGTTGGAGGGATGTACACCCGATGCTCACACCATGGGGGGTTCAATTGGGTCATTATTTCACCTCCTTAGAAGAAATTGGTTGCCCTGCTTTTAATTTCTCCTTTTTTGATGGCAAAGTGAGTCCAAGTGGCACTCCCTGTATCCAGATATACCTGTGATTACTTGTGACAATTTGGATTTCATAAAAATAGTCGAACGCTGGATATTCCTGCTGTTCTTTTATTCCTGTCGCTCAAGGCGTAAACACAGGGAAACGATGGTGATGGTGGCTGGATGTTCGAGATGGATTCCTCTTTCAGGCTGAATGGATGGATTGGGCTGCGTGAACGGGTCTAAGGGAAATGTGAATAAAGGTGCAATGTGTAAGGTACGGACGGAAGTATTCTTCTAAAAGATGTGAAGAGGTAACGTTGTTGTCACGTGTAAAAAAACTAACCGGCTATCCCCGGCCCACCTTGTCTTGCAATACCACGTGAACCTCCAGGGGGCAGTAGTGAGTCACTGTGGCGTCCAGTCCGTCAGTCCAGGGAACAAAGAAGTGGAGGTGCACGGTAAACACGATAGTCAAAGTCAACATCCTTCACCCTGAGCTGGTCCCCCAAGGGCCAGGTTCACGTGTCCTGCCTGCTGAATGGAACCGGGACAAATAACGTCGCCAATTATTGGAAAAACTGGTTCATAAAAGAATGTTGAAACACTTGAATGAACATAATATTCTATATGAGCATCAATATGGTTTTAGGAAAAAACACTCCACCGACTTGGCCCTTGTTCAGCTGGTAGAGAATATCTATACAGCCATTAATAAGAATGAATTTGCTATTGGCATATTCCTAGATCTTTCTAAAGCCTTTGATACTGTCGATTATGTAATATTACTTGATAAGTTACATGGATATGGTTTTCAAAATGTCACTTTGAAATGGTTGTGTGATTATGTTTATAACCGTGAGCAATACGTGTATGCTAATGGTTGTTTTTCATCCAAAGTTGGGATGTCATGTGGAGTTCCTCAGGGATCTATACTTGGACCCCTATTATTCCTCATTTACATCAATGACCTGGCTGCTGTATCCCCATCCTTTACACCCATTCTGTTTGCTGATGATACAAATTTGATATTAACTCACAAGAATTTTGAATCACTCATTAAGGAAGCTAATTCTGGCATAGCTATGCTATCCGAATGGTTTCTTGCTAATAAGTTATCACTAAATGTAAAAAAATCTAACTTTATTGTGTTTTCAAGTAAAAATAAAACGTACTGTCAACATAGAGCTAAGCTATTTATTGATGGGATTGAAATTAATCAAGTTTCATCCACCAAATTTCTAGGTATCCTAGTTGATGAAAAATTGTCATGGAAAGAACATTTCCATCCAGTAACAACAAAGTTTCAAGATCACTTGGTATCATCAGACGAATCAGGGGGTTGGTTCATCAGGCATGCATCTTAACCCTTTACTATAGTTTAATTTATCCATATCTCATCTACGGCAGTATTGTCTGGGCAAGTACATATCCATCTAATTTACACAAATTACTCATTTCGCAAAAACAATTTGTAAGAATAGCTACCTCCTCCAGCTTTTCGGCTCCTTCTGCTCCTCTGTTTAATAAATTAAATATATTGTCTATCTCTGACATTAACACAGTCCAGACCTGTTCATTCATCTATAGATGCACGTACCTTGCTCATATGCTCCCTACACCTTTCAAAGAATATTTTAAGACCAATTCTCAAGTTCACGATTTCAACACCAGACAATCTGCTCACCTCCATCCTCCCTTCAGTACCACTCTCAGCCAGTTCTCCATCCAACACAGAGGTTCTTTACTCTGGAATAATCACATTCTTATTGCTAATTCTTCATCTTCACTCAGTAACTTCAAACATAGATTAAGGGCCAGCCTGGTGAATGAAGCCTCTTCATCATCTTCAGTGTTCTGTATTCCTTGATGTGTATTGTTGTTTGTTTTAGCATGTTTAATGTTATTCTTGTTTATTATTCATTACTTTAGGTGAGAACCTTGCATAAGCCCTCTGGGTTTCTTTTCTCACCTGCACTCATTTCTGTATCTTTTTTAATAATGTTACATTTGTTACTTATTTTTGTGCAAATAAAAAAAATTAAAAAAATTACGTCACAGCTGTGTTCACCCTGCTGGGACGAGTCAAAAGAGCTGCTGAGAAAAAATATGTTTAGCTGCTACATCAGAGTCGATTCACTCCAAGCACGAGAGGAACCATCAGTGACATCAACGTGTTGGTGGTTAGGCGAACACATGAGCCAATGCAGCGCCGGGAAAACCGCGTTTTAAAACAATAGTTTTCTGTGTAAACGTCATAAAACACCTCAAATCAACTACAGAGAAATGGACCGATAGTTAAATATATAGGAGTTACAGTTAAACCATTCAATGAGGTACAAGCTGCTCAGCGAGCTATAACTCAACGGCTGAAGAAACCTGAAATAGAAGCAGTACTTTTCTGACAGCTGTGCTTATATGATTGAGCTATTTTATTATTATATTACTAAAAAAGGTATGGTGGGAATGCTCTTGAACGTATACAGTGGGTACGGAGAGTTTTCAGAGCCTTTAACATGTTCTCTCTTTGTTTCATTGCTGGGTCTGAATACTTCTGACCATGGGATATTTCAGTTTTTCTTATTTAATACATTTGCAAAAAGTCTACATTTCTGTTTTTTTCAAGGTGGGGTGCTGAGTGACATTCATTTTTTATTTTTTTTATTTTAGCAAATGGCTGCAATGAAACAAGGAGTGAACATTTTAAAGGGCTGTGAATACTTTCCGTACCTGTATGGAGTTCTGGTGCCCAGAATGTTTGTTCTGAAAGCGCCACCAAGTTCCCGGACTGAACGGTAAGTGGAAAGAAACACGTAGTTAACGTAAACATGCACACGTGAAGGGTTTCCGTTTGGTTGAATATTGAGCATTCTGCCTCACTGTAACAACTAATTGCCTTTCATAGCTGATAGCTGTTTTCAGGTCGCATGAAGTCGAGGGGAGATGCTGCCCGACGTCAGGTGGCATTTCACATCGCACCTCCACTCCCAGGGATGAGTCTGACAGTTCAGGTTCAGTGTTCTGCAACAACTGAAGGAGCTGTGTGTGGGAGGTGGAGGAGAGCTACGCAACCAACTCCCCCCCCCCCCCCCCCCTCCACTCACCCCTCCCATTCCAAGACTATGGTGGCCTTGAATTAATGTACACATGTACACAACTGTGTTTTTGTTCTGGACCACTGTAGAAACATGGCGGAGCAACAGAAGGACCATGAAGAGGATCCTCGATACACATGACTCATCAAGAGGCCCACAGAACAATTCTTCAGTTTCAGCTGATTATATTCAAACGTGTATAATATATGAATATTACATTTCCTCCAATGAATCCCCCTAAATCCTGAATTAAATTATATTAACTGAGGAGTGACATCGTCAAATAATTCACTGATCTCTGTTTTAATTTTAAACTATGTCAAACAATGGCTACCGTGTGTTTGAAAAAATAAAATACATGTTCTGTTTATTTTGATAAAGTGAGAGAGACAAGAAGGGCAGAGAGGGGAGGGGAGGGGAGGGGAGGAGAGGGGAGGGGAGGAGAGGGGAGGAGAGGGGAGGAGACCCGACGCAGGACCCTTGATGATACACAATGTTTTTATTTTATCCAATTAGCATTTTGTCTGTAAAAGAAATGGTTATAATGAATAAATAAATAATACATTGGAGGTTGTTGTCTTTAATCTCAGGTTTATTTGTGAAACTGTCGGTTACAAATAAATCTACGTCAATTGATCTCTGATCCAAACTCTGTGTCCCGGGTGTCGGGTTACTGAGGGTGTGTGGGTGTCCTGTGGCGTCTCACCAGCAGACAGATAGACGTTCACACAGCATCAGGTTAAGGGATTAGTCAGCATCAATCAAGAACAACGAAACGTGTGTGTGTGTGTGTGTCTGTGTGTGTGTGTGTGTGTGTGTGTGTGTGCGTGTGTGTGTGTGTCCAACAATCTTCATTTATTGCAGATTACACTGCAAAAATGTAAATCTAAGTAAAATGAAATATCTCAAATTAAGGCAATCTATGCTTGTTCTTCGACTGACAAGATATTTCTTCTTACAAGGCAGTTTTAATGTTGGAGCATTTTACTTGTTTTAAGAAATCTTGGCAAGTCAAATGTTCCTGTTCTGTTGGCAGATCATTTGGCTTATTTCAAGTAGTATTCCCTCATTTTATTACTTTTTTTCCTTGTTTTTTTAGGCTGAATTTTTGCAGTGTAACATCATTATTAATTATTTGGTTTTTTGTTTTCTTTAAATCAAGCCTGCCCTGAATCACGTAGCCTTTAGTCGTGTCTTGCCAATGAAGGAGCACGACCCCGATGACCCCGATGACCCCGATAACCCCGATGACCCCGACGTCTCAGAAGGAAACACAGTAGAGGTTAGAGAGTCCATGTGACGCATGAGGATGCTTCTGATTACAGTTTCTGCCATGACATCCTATATAAACAATGTCGCAGACTGATGTGACAAATGTGTGCAACTAAATGACGAGTAAATAATAATTTCAGATTTTTAAATGCCAAAAATATAAGAAAACTGTAACTAACATATCATTTAAGATATATTTACATGAGACGTTTAGATTTTTGGCACGCTTGGACGTCATTCTTCCCCCTTCCTGAATCCTCGGACACCTGCAGCCGCTGATTGAATCAACTCGTTGCGGATTGACTCGCATCACAGGTGCAGAGCACCGAGCACATTCTGGGCCAGAGACAAACAAAGTCCACTTAAGGCATATGATCCATGCGTGCATTTTCTTTATTTGAACAGCTCGGTCTCAGGTACACACACACACACACACACACACACACACACGGAGCAAGAGGGTCGAGAGTGCACACGCTCCTGACGCTACAGGATGTCACCACTTTCTGACTGTTCTCAGTGGTGTAACCACAGTACACATCCATCTCTTCGGCATTAGCGCGGTAGATATATTTTTCGGGCTGCCATTAGGGCAGAAGCAGTGTGTGGTGCAAGGCTTGTGTATGCTAATGTGCCCTCTCACACCTGCAGTTTCCAATTACCCCTGAGGAATGGAGCCAAGACTGGGTTTGCAGCCTCCAGCGATAATAAGAATAATGGCAAAAGTGCACAAGTCCTTTGTGGAAAATTGAAGAGAAAAATAATTAAATAAATCATTTAATAGGGGGTTGGGGGGGAGGACATGGAACAGGGAACAAGAGGCACGGGAGGGTAAGAGGCAGAGGTATAGACAGAGGGAGTAAGTGTGAGGAAAAGAGCTGTTTTGCCTTGATTGTCAACACACTTGTACCCGCGGCTCTGGACATCATTTACAGCCGTCGAGCAGCCGGAAGCTTTTGACTTTGAGGTTTTATGATTCCTCCGATCACAATTCAGCACAGAGATGAACAGAAAGATGAGATCTGAAATAGAAATGCCCAGAGGCTTCCACTTAGATACATCCATCCTGCTTTCCTGAATCATCTGGGCTCGGGTTCCTATCTGATTTTGTTTTCCCTTTCTTGTGCTCTGTCAGCTAGGGGGGGGGGGGGGGGAGCCAACTATGGTTTTCCTTTTCTTCTCTCTCTCTCTCTCTCTCTGCTCCGGGCAGACAGAGCCAACTATGGTGATTTGTATTTGTTTTGACCACGTGAGAGAGAGAGAGAGACAGATGACACTTGATAGGCCTATTTTCGGGGTATTGAGCCGCTGATAGTGTGTGCGTGTGTCAGACAGGGAGGTATTAGGGGGTCCTGGTGGCTGCTGGCCTTGATAACAGGGGTGGGGCGGGGGGGGGGGGAATCAATCACACCCTGTGACAGCCATATGCGTAGCCCCGCCCCTCTCTCTCTCTGTCACTTCCAGAGGATGATCTCCACCGCGCATGCAGCAGAGCCGGGAGCCCCGAGAGTAACGCAGAGGCACCTGGAGACGCCCGGGCGGGATTAGTGCGTCCTGCGAGGTGATTACGGTGGAAACACGTGTTCAGGTCACCGTCCCTCTGGCTGCACGATGTGGGGCTCCAAACATTGTTGTTCTTAGGCTACTCCCCTCTTTGCCGTTTCTCTCCATCCACAATCCCCTCTCCTTCTTTCCCTATACGCGAGTGCGCGTGTGTGTGTGTGTGTGTGTGTGTGTGTGTGTGTGTGTGTGTGTGTGTGTGTGTGTGTGTGTGTGTGTGTGTGTGTGTGTGTGTGTGTGTGTGTGTGTGTGTGTGTGTCCACAACCTGAATATGTTTAAGGGGTGAGGAGGGGGGCATTAAATCCGCAGAGAGGACTTGGCAGTTGCTCCTCTCCCTCTCGCTTCATTGCTTCGGTCGTCCCCAAAAATCCTATTTCACGGTGCCAAGCATCCGCTCCCTGGGATCTCCTCAGCTCGCATCTCCAGACGCAGGTTTAAGCCCCTCTCTTGGCACCGGACTGGGCATGCAGAGAGAAGGCATTTGACACAAATCAGCACCGCCAGAGACACACAAAAAACACACCTATTATATTTGCTCAGAGAGGCACCGGCGTCCTGCAGCGTGTGCACCGCTTATCCTCACGGACGACCTTCTTCTCTCTAACTGTGGAGACACGTGTGACCTCTGACAGAGTCGAGAGGTCACACATGAACCGGTAGAGCTGGCTCACTCAAATGCACATTCACATACATTCATTCATCAGCTGAACTCAATCAAGCAATCACTGAAAACACTCAAAGACTCATTCAGTCAAGGAACAACAAATCTGTTGAGGCTTCATCAATTAAGAAACGGTAGGCACAACACTGGAGGCCTAATTGTCCCACCGTCAGTTAATTTGTTCCTCCGTGATACGGGTAAACTCCTGATTTAACGGTACTCCAATTACAACTAATCAAAGAATTTAATTAGCTGCCAAATTACCTGAATCTACACCACCATGGAGCAGATGCATGCTGCGTTTCAAAGGCAGCTGATGTGATTTTGATTAACAGCCACTAGATGGCGCCAAATACTTATAGTTACTCTTTTGTTGCACATCAAGCACAGTCTTAATATTTCTAAATAATAGAATGCCAATGTAGTTATATTATGATTAGTGCAGCAAAGTATAAACATTTTTTTTCCTGAAACCCCAATAACACAAAATAGTATATATAATATATTCAAGTTGAACTTTGTATTTTATTCCAATTCATATTTAATATTTCCAATCGTTTTACAATTTTTGTTTTGACAGCAAGCATTAAAAAATACTTTAATGCACTTCATAGAATGTTCTAGTGTTGGTCTGGTGTTTCTCTTATACCTGCAGGTATAGTATTTGATCAATTTAAAAACAGAACAATTTCTATAATTAAATGTAAAGAAAACATTGATTACCCTGATCTGTGATACGTGTTTCAATTCACTCATAAAGTGCATGATGCAGATGAATGAAATGCACTTGAGTCTTAAGTCAATGCAGATAATGTAGATATCCTCTAAATAACACCAGGCAAACTTAAACAACTACATCCCAAATAATACTAGTAATAATGTTATAATAATAATCATAATAATCATAATAATCATAATAATTATAATAATAATAATAATAAGACCTCCTTTTATATTTGCTCATGAACAGTATTCTAACATTAAGGTATGGACAGTTTTTACGATTATAAAATGTCTGATTCAGGTACATGAAGCTCGGTTCAAAAGCTACTGTAGTCAACTCTGTATACGCAAGGCTTTCTACATTTGATCCCTTTTGGGATTTAAAGAATATCTATATCTGTATTCCATGCCTTGCAGTAAAATCTGCTTATCCAAACTGCAGTTGTTCCTCACAAACCTCTCCCATGTCCCATATTCTGAATTATGATACAGGAATACATTCAAATCTCCAGCAGAATAGGCTCTACTGTTTGTGCTGACACAAGTACAGAGTCAGCTGCTTGCGCTGCAACGAGGGCCGGAGTGATTAAAGTGGAAGAAATATGCTAGAAAAAATAAGTTAAACATCCCTGGGAAGCAGTTTAAGGTTCCAGCCAATAAACGACATGTCAGCAGACATTGGCTCATTGAACCTTGTGTTTGTTCTTGGACATTTATTAATTTAAAAAACATTTACCATTCAGGCAACTATATCACTGACATAAATCAACCCTGACTGCAGAGAGGCCCTTTTGTATTGTTGTTGCCCCCCCCCCCCCCCCCTCTTATGTGCAGTGCATATGCACCCGAGTTCTCCGTACGATCAGAGCATACAATAAACTATGGAGCTTTCATTGTAAGCCGTCAGCCTAGAATCCCACCAATACTCATGTTGGATAGTAATATCTTTTAAATGAACTTGCTGTAATCAGATAAGTCGAGGTTTACTCTTTACTGCACCATTAATGAACACTAAAACCTGATTTTAAAGAGTATAATAATATTTTAGAGTATAATAGTAATCAAGCATGCCTCGTTTTGTCCTGTTCCTCCACCATCTGCAGTCATGTTTGCCTCTGTGTCTACAGAGAATGTCCGCACCTATAACTTGTGAAGTCATTATTACTATGTCTTCTTCTTGTGAAGGAAATGTCCCGGCTATGCCGATGGCAGATTCTTCCCACGCAGGACTGATGGCGCCACGAGGAGGGTAACCCACTGCCCCATATGGAGCTCGCCCACACAGAGGCACAGGGAAGGCACCATGGTGACCTACTTCCTCCACCATGCAACCGCCAGCTTTGTGATCATCAACAGCAGTGGGAACATCAACATGCTTCCTCAGCCAGTTGCTCTTGGAGGGGAAAGAAGTGAGATAATTGGCTGATCTGCACATTACCAGCATGATCAGATTTATTTTAATAATTCAGACAGTAAGAAATATAGTTACACATTCGATGGGAAAGTAGTTGCTGTGAGTTCATCATGGCGAGCCACGTCAATATGAGGCAGATGCTTTTATTCCAAAAAGCCAGCGCATTATGGTCTTCTTCTATCTGCTGTGGTGGCACTGCATGAGCTATCTTACACTCGTGTTTACCATTGCGCTTTCTGTAAGTGTGACCAATGGATAAGAAGAGAATGAGAAGCACTGGTATCTCCACAACATGACAGCGGTGGTAAACAGTGGGGCAGAAAATGTGTTTTTGTTTTGTGCCCTCTTGGATGACTCTATTCTCGATCAAACCCAATGAAGCGCCCTCTAGGGGCCCTTCGAGTTGGGACAACACAATGGAGGGCCCTCCACGGTGCGCTTGCAGTGGATGATGCAGTGTGCCCTTCAAAGTGGCCTAACAATAGAGGAAGCCTGGGACCACGTAGGCTGCCCCACATGCTGGAAAACGTGTCGCGCGCTCGTACTCGTACTCGTACTCGTACTCGTGCACCTCCTCACGCTGGTGTGCTTTGTATATGTTTCGTCTTCCACTGCATGACAATGACATGTAACATAACATGTGCACCCCTGTCACAGCTCATGAACTAAAAGAGCGTGGTGAATGTGTCCACCGAGGCAGAAGCACCATAACGCACTAAGTGCCCCGAGGTCTGGAG
>CM070107.1:23660000-23667500 GCA_036178185.1 Liparis tanakae
TGGTTCCTCACTCCTCGTCTGGTTCCTCACTCCTCGTCTGGTTCCTCACTCCTTGTGTGGTTCCTCACTCCTCGTATGGTTCCTCACTCCTCGTGTGGTTCCTCACTCGTGTGTTCCTCAATCCTCGTCTGGTTCCTCAACTTGTCTCAACTGGTTCCTCACTCCTCGTCTTGGTTCCTCCTCCTCGTGGTTCCTCACCTCGTCTGGTTCCTCACCTCGTCTGGTTCCTCACCTCGTCTGGTTCCTCACCTCGTCTGGTTCCTCACCTCGTGGTTCCTCACTCCTCGTGTGGTCTCACCTCGGTGGTTCCTCACTCGCTGGTTCCTCACCTCGTGGTTCCTCACTCCTCGTGTTCTCAGGTTCCTCACTCCGTCTGGTTCCTCACCTCGTGTGTCTGGTTCCTCACTCCTCACTGTGGTTCCTCACCTCGTCTGGTTCCTCACTCCTCCTGGTTCCTCACCTCGTGGTTCCTCACTCCTCGTGTGGTTCCTCACTCGTGGTTCCTCACTCCTCGTGGTTCCTCACTCCTCGTCTGGTTCCTCACTCCTCGTCTGGTTCCTCACTCCTCGTCTGGTTCCTCACTCCTCTGGTTCCTCACTCCTCGTCTGGTTCCTCACTCCTCGTCTGGTTCCTCACTCGTGTGGTTCCTCACTCCTGGTTCCTCGTGGTTCCTCACTCGTGTGGTTCCTCACTCCTCAACTGGTTCCTCACTCCTCGTCTGGTTCCTCACTCCTCGTCTGGTTCCTCACTCCTCAACTGGTTCCTCACTCCTCAACTGGTTCCTCACTCCTCGTCTGGTTCCTCACTCGTGTGGTTCCTCACTCCTCGTCTGGTTCCTCACTCGTGTGGTTCCTCACTCCTCGTGTGGTTCCTCACTCCTCGTGTGGTTCCTCACTCCTCCTGGTTCCTCACTCCTCGTGGTTCCTCACCTCGTTTGGTTCCTCACTCGTGTGGTTCCTCACTCCTCGTCTGGTTCCTCACTCGTGTGGTTCCTCACTCCTCGTGTGGTTCCTCACTCCTCGTGTGGTTCCTCACTCCTCGTGTGGTTCCTCACTCGTGTGGTTCCTCACTCCTCGTCTGGTTCCTCACTCCTCGTCTGGTTCCTCACTCCTCGTCTGGTTCCTCACTCCTCGTCTGGTTCCTCACTCCTCGTCTGGTTCCTCACTCCTCGTCTGGTTCCTCACTCCTCGTCTGGTTCCTCACTCCTCGTGTGGTTCCTCACTCCTCGTCTGGTTCCTCACTCCTCGTCTGGTTCCTCACTCGTGTGGTTCCTAACTCCTCGTCTGGTTCCTCACTCCTCGTCTGTGAAGAGAGTACGCTGTGTCTCCTGAAACTCTTCATGAGTTTCCACAGACACTCATTCATATCTATCCAGCGCTGGACTCCATACTGAGAAGGAAAATAGTTTTTTTGTGGGAGTAGAAATAACTTGTCATGGAGTTTTGCAGAGCGTAGAGTTTAAATGTGAAATGTAGGCGCGAAATAACCTAAATCTGTTCAATTGTCATCACCCCGTTGGCATAAAAGAACGGCTAAGCCCACCTGCACTACGCTATACAGTATAACGTGTGTGTGTGTGTGTGTGTGTGTGTGTGTGTGGTCGTCTAGTCATAATAATAGCGATGGCGTGAGCCTCCTGAGTGGCGTAAAGCGTGATAACTGCATGAGGTCATGCTCCGCATGAGAGGGATGCCACGGTGGTCGTCTTAAAGGGACAGGACACCTCACAGGGGCTGACACATCTTCTCCTCTCTTTTTCAAATGTTCACCGTTTATCTCTGAACACACAACTGTTATTCTGGCTTTGACCTCTCACGACCTCTCAGATAGAGAGAGGCCAGCCGACTCCCGGCCGCTCCAGGGTCTCTAGCATGTTACGGCTCCTCGAGGCCCCTTGGCCGGCGGTGAAAGGCACAACTCGACCCGCAAGATTACCGTTCGCCACATTAGCTGCTGCACACAGGGGAGGGCAGTCTATTCCTGTCCCCCCCCCCCCCCCTGTGTGTGTGTGTGTGTGTGTGTGTGTGTGTGTTTTGGCCCATGGGGATCATGCTGTGTGTGTGCAGCGTGCCCTGGACAGAGGTTTTCATCGTGGTACGTGGTTTCAAGCCTTTGGGAAGTTGTCGGCGCTAAAAGCAGAAAAATACAGGCTTTTCTTTTTATAATAGATATCTCAGTGGCGGGAGAAGAGGAGAAGAAGAAGCACAGCTGGATTAAAGACTTGTGACAGTTGGATCACAGCAACCACGAGCTCACGCGTTGTCGTTGTAGACTCGTCTTCTCGTAGCTGTTGGTTCCGCTGCAGGTTTGTCGTGATCGGGTCCGCCCTGACAGCGGTGAGACGTGCAGGCCAGGAGGTCACTGGTGTTCTACGTGTGTTTTTTCGGTGCGGCAATCGTTCTAAAATATTATTGTGCCATGAATAAATATAATAGCGAATAGCCAGGCGCCCTCTCCTTACTTAATTCGTTGCGTCCTCACCACTGCTCTTGATGTGAACCCTCTCATCAGGCTGGTTCTGAAAGGAGGAGGTCCACAGAGAAACACACACACACACACACACACACACACACACGCACACGCACACACACACATAGAAGTCCTAATTAAACCAAATAAAAGCACCATAAATATCTCAACATATGTTGTCTTTAAAAGTAATACTAACATTTTTCTTAACGCCATTTAATCTCTCGTCAAATCCAATTCAACAGATTAATGAGAGATAATCCCACCCATGTGATCTTCATTATATACTTACGGCAGCTTTGCGTTGTGATGCTGCGGACGCGACGCGCTGTGTGTTGCCATGGCGATGAATGGAGTGAGTAGCAGCTCTTGGTCTCGTGGAGAACTTCACAGCTCCTCTGGATGAGATTATTGAAGTAATGTGACGCTCATAGCCTGAAGGTACTCATAAGCTGATGATTTATGTTTGAGTCTAAAGGTGTGTCGGTGTGTGTGACTCTAGGGGCGTGTCGATGACGTACGTGCAGGTCTTTGTAGGTATTGCTTTATGCATGTGTGCATACACGGGGAACTATGCTTCAGGGTTGGTAGTTGGTAGTTTATGATTCTGGCCTTAATAAGCAGCGGTTTATAAAGTCTATGCTCAGATATTTCAACTCTAATATAAACTTGTCCCTCTAATCTGAACGGGTTACATATCGGTGAGCTACATCCAAGTTACACTTGTTGTGTAACCGTGGTTTCTATGCTCCTCCATCCTCTGTTAACACGAGTACTTCATTATGGAAAAGCTCCCTCTGAGGAATGTGACCCGCGCTAATGAGCGGTGCCGGTTCTGCACGATGGAGGGATGAGACCGGCCATCTAATCAGGCCACTTAATGCTGTGTCCATTTTATTACACCTCTCGGGCAGAAAGAAGCTCCTGGGGGATGGATCACGGCACGCCAGGGGTTGCTTTCCCACAATGAAGACGTGCACATTCATACAATACCAGAGGGGCTTAACAGGGTGCGGATGGTCATGGAAAACCTGGAAAATCAAATGAATTTGTAAATTGTTATTTCCAGGCCTGGAAAAGTCATGGAGAAAAAAAAAAAAGTCATGAACATTTTATATCTTCATGTGCATTTACGTGTGCATTATGAGTTTTGAATAATTAATATGCTTTTGAAAGAATGACGCTCAAAATATAACCCGGTATACGCTCTTATACTCGCAGCGGGGATTTTTCACGCTGCAAGTGAACGCACCCTAACTGAAAAGACGTACACGTTTATTCTTTTAATCCAACTGTTGTCTCTCATTCATTTGTGTCATTTGAGGTTTATACTGTGTGCTTTGGAATCCTCATTGTTAGTTTAAATACAACATTTTCTCACTTGTATTCACCGAGATTTCACAAAATGTTTAGTTGTGGAAATTTGGTTTAAAGTCCTGTAGATCCATCGGTCGACGTGTGTGAACCAGTTCAAACCACTTCTGTTCTCTGGTGTTGAATCCACAGTTTTAACCGCAGAAAGAGTCAGGGGGTTGTGGGTTAGGAGGAGGCCAATGTGGAACATGGTGGATGTTTCATCATCATGATCTTCATGAGGATCGTGATGCTCCACTCACGGTTCATATTGTGTTCATTTGCACAACCAGTTCCCTCAGCACAGCTGGGTTACATCTCTGACTGGTTCTGTTGGATCGTTTTAAACGGCTTTGTAAAAGACATCCCTTTGGACTTTAGTCAGTTATGATTATGACGGTCAGTTTTTTGTTCCCCTTTTTCAGACATATTATTGATCAATGAATTGAAGAAAAACAAATGGCAGACACAGTTAAGACCTTTATAATGAAACCAGGGCCTTTAGTTCAGCTGGGGTCAGCTGCTGACCCTGAGAAGGATAAGCGGCCATGGTAGATGGATGCGTGGGTGGATGGATGAATATAATATAATATAATTGAATATATTTATATTTCCATGGAGGACAGGTATCTGACAAATCATCAAGCTCTGTTTGTCATAAACTGTCACGATGACCGCTTGAAGCCGGATGAGTAATAAATAATAATCTGATTATTGAACAGGAGCTGGACTTGAGAACCACCTCGCGTTTCATCCCCCCCCCCCCCCCCCCTCAAAAGGCG
The DNA here is from genome assembly GCA_036178185.1 of Liparis tanakae. Classification (NCBI taxonomy): domain Eukaryota; kingdom Metazoa; phylum Chordata; class Actinopteri; order Perciformes; family Liparidae; genus Liparis; species Liparis tanakae. Next base: position 23,664,605 of record CM070107.1, read on the forward strand.
GCTGACACTGTTGGCTCCGTGGTTATTTTTACCCGAGTGTTGACCACCTGTTGATAACAGCAGACGATTTTAGATCTGGGACTCAGAGTTTTTTTCCCCATTTTTTTTTTTTTGTTCTTGATTCTTTAATTGCAGATTGCACCAAGAAAGGGGAAAAGATCCCTTGATGTGATGTTGTGTCCAGTACGTTTACGTAAGGAGTTCAAGTTAACACTTCTTTATTTCTTTTTCACTTATGGACTTGAACCTACAGAGGAGACGCGTGGACTAAGAGACGATGTCATGGTGTGACGACAAAATACAGAGGGCGCTTCAAGCAGCGAAGTGACGCTGCCCCAGAAATGTGCTCGTGGTCACTCTCGTGGTCAATACTCGTGGTCACTCTCGTGGTCACACTCGTGGTCACTCTCGTGGTCACTCTCGTGGTCACTCTGCCCGCTCAGGCCTAAGCCCTGGGCGCCGTGTAGCAGTCCAGATGTAAACAAAGAGCCGAGTGCCGAGGTGCATCCACTTCAGCTTCATTTCTTTTAGTGCGCTCTTTCCACACTCGGGTTTGATGAGGGACATCTTGGAAGAAAAATATGGGCTGCACCAAACTCCCAGAATGCACCATGTCAGGCCCCCTGGGAGCTACCAAGATGGACATGAGGGGTGCATGCACACGGTCCGACGTCCTTCCATCGGGTCGTACCATCGGACTCTCAGAGTGTTGATGCGGTTCTGTGGGGAAGAGTAATGGAGCATGGAGCCGACTGCAGAGGTCCTGAGGGAAGAAGTGAAGGAGATAAATGATGAAACCACACTGGTGTGACTCGGTGCCAATAGCACGTACACACACACACACACACACACACACACACACACACACACACACACACACACACACACACACACTCATCCTTCAATCTGTGTAACATTCTGCTGCTATTTTAAATGCAGGCTCCTTGATAACTCCGCTGCCCCTGATTCATTTGAACTGTATTTATGAATAGATTCCTCAGTGGATGACGTCTTTCCTTCTGCATTGTGACCTCATCAAAGTGTTTATCATTTTAGCAGCGCGTCATATTTTCTTAAAAGCTTAAACTGGTTCATCTTAAGCATTTTCTAATCAATTAATTGTCTGAACATTGCAGCATTGGTTAGGGCTGAAAGAAAAGACAACATGATATATCCAGTCAGATATTGGCATATGTTGCTTAAAAGAAGATAAATAATTAATTAAATTTAATTTATTTGCACATCAATCAGCCCCGGGGTGAACGTGTCAGTCTTAGCTAGAAGGATAAATCTCAACTGTAGTCTTCAGTAATGGAGAGAACGGTTATCACAGAGACATCATAAAATAAATCAATAAACAAACAGGCTACGATCTACTGGCTTCATCATGAAATCATTACACACAGTAAACACACACGTATACACACGATCCCTGAGGAGGGAGTCAGGATGCTGCTCCTCACCTGGCTGGTCGAAAGCCGTTCCTCAGGCGTGTTTAAGAGTGAGACGTTCTGCTGGAGAAGAGGCGCCTGGGCCGCCTCATGCAGTTGAAGCACGGCTGTGTTTGGGCTTTACTGTGAGGCGTGTGTGAGGCGTGTGTGAGGCGTGTGTGAGGCGTGTGTGAGGCGTGTGTGAGGCGTGTGAGGTGTGTTTGGGCTTTACTGTGAGGCGTGTGTGAGGCGTGTGTGAGGCATGTGTGAGGCGTGTGTGAGGCGTCTGAGGCGTGTGTGAGGCGTGTGAGGTGTGTGTGAGGCGTGTGTGAGGCGTGTGTGAGGTGTGTGAGGTGTGTTTGGGCTTTACTGTGAGGCGTGTGTGAGGCGTGTGTGAGGCATGTGTGAGGCGTGTGTGAGGCGTGTGTGAGGTGTGTGAGGTGTGTTTGGGCTTTACTGTGAGGCGTGTGTGAGGCATGTGTGAGGCGTGTGTGAGGTGTGTGAGGTGTGTGAGGTGTGTTTGGGCTTTACTGTGAGGCGTGTGTGAGGCGTGTGTGAGGCGTGTGAGGTGTGTTTGGGCTTTACTGTGAGGCGTGTGTGAGGCATGTGTGAGGCGTGTGTGAGGCGTGTGTGAGGTGTGTGAGGTGTGTTTGGGCTTTACTGTGAGGCGTGTGTGAGGCGTGTGTGAGGCGTGTGTGAGGCGTGTGTGAGGTGTGTGAGGTGTGTTTGGGCTTTACTGTGGCGTGTGTGTGGGCGTGTGAGGCGTGTGAGGTGTGTGAGGCGTGTGTGAGGCGTGTGTGAGGTGTGTGAGGTGTGTTTGGGCTTTACTGTGAGGCGTGTGTGAGGCGTGTGTGAGGCGTGTGAGGTGCGTCTGAGGCGTGTGAGGTGTGTGTGAGGTGTGTGTGGGGCGTGTGTGAGGGGTGTGTGAGGTGTGTGAGGCTTGTGAGGTGTGTGTGGGGTGTGGCTTTACTGTGGCGTGTGTGAGGCGTGTGAGGCGTGTGAGGCGTGTGAGGTGTGTTTGGGCTTTACTGTGAGGCGTGTGTGAGGCTGTGTGTGTGTGGCGTGTGTGAGGTGTGTGAGTGGTGTGAGCGTGTGTGAGGCGTGTGTGAGCGTGTGTGGCGTGAGGTGTGTGTGTTTGGGCTTTACTGTGGCGTGTGTGAGGCGTGTGTGAGGCGTGTGAGGCGTGTGTGAGGTGTGTGAGGTGTGTTTGGGCTTTACTGTGAGGCGTGTGTGAGGCGTGTGTGAGGCGTGTGAGGTGTGTTTGGGGTTTACTCTGAGGCGTGTGAGCATGTGTGGGCGTGCGTGTGAGGCGTGTGAGGCGTGTGTGTGACGTGTGTGAGGCGTGTGTGGTGTGTGGGCTTTACTGTGAGGCGTGTGTGAGGTGTGTGAGGCGTGTGTGGCGTGTGTGAGTGTGTTTGGCTTTACTGTGGCGTGTGTGAGCGTGTGTGTGGCGTGTGTGGGTGTGT
>CM070107.1:23672500-23675000 GCA_036178185.1 Liparis tanakae
TCATGACTGATGTACTTCATGACTGATGTACTTCATGACTGATGTACTTCATGACTGATGTACTTCATGACTGATGTACTTCATGACTAATGTACTTCATGACTGATGTACTTCATGACTGATGTACTTCATGACTGATGTACTTCATGACTGATGTACTTCATGACTGATGTACTTCATGACTGATGTACTTCATGACTGATGTACTTCATGACTGATGTACTTCATGACTGATGTACTTCATGACTGATGTACTTCATGACTGATGTACTTCATGACTAATGTACTTCATGACTGATGTACTTCATGACTAATGTACTTCATGACTGATGTACTTCATGAATGATGTACTTCATGACTGATGTACTTCATGACTGATGTACTTCATGACTGATGTACTTCATGACTGATGTACTTCATGACTGATGTACTTCATGACTGATGTACTTCATGACTGATGTACTTCATGACTGATGTACTTCATGACTGATGTACTTCATGACTGATGTACTTCATGACTGATGTACTTCATGACTGATGTACTTCATGACTGATGTACTTCATGACTGATGTACTCATGACTTCATGACTGATGACTTCTTGATGTACTTCATGACTGATGTACTTCATGACTGATGTACTTCATGACTGATGTACTTCATGATGTACTTCATGACTGATGTACTTCATGACTGATGTACTTCATGACTGATGTACTGATGCATGATGTACTTCATGATGTACTTCATGACTGATGTACTTCATGACTGATGTACTTCATGACTGATGTACTTCATGACTGATGTACTTCATGACTGATGTACTTCATGACTGATGTACTTCATGACTGATGTACTTCATGACGATGTGTACTTCATGACTGATGTACTTCATGACTGATGTACTTCATGACTGATGTACTTCATGACTGATGTACTTCATGACTGATGTACTTCATGACTGATGTACTTCATGACTTCATGACTGATGTACTTCATGACTGATGTACTTCATGACTGATGTACTTCATGACTGATGTACTTCATGACTGATGTACTTCATGACTGATGTACTTCATGACTGATGTACTTCATGACTGATGTACTTCATGACTGATGTACTTCATGACTGATGTACTTCATGACTGATGTACTTCATGACTGATGTACTTCATGACTGATGTACTTCATGACTGATGTACTTCATGACTGATGTACTTCATGATGTACTTCATGACTGATGTACTTCATGACTGATGTACTTCATGACTGATGTACTTCATGACTGATGTACTTCATGACTGATGTACTTCATGACTGATGTACTTCATGACTGATGTACTTCATGACTGATGTACTTCATGACTGATGTACTTCATGACTGATGTACTTCATGACTGATGTACTTCATGACTGATGTACTTCATGACTGATGTACTTCATGACTGATGTACTTCATGACTGATGTACTTCATGACTGATGTACTTCATGACTGATGTACTTCATGACTGATGTACTTCATGACTGATGTACTTCATGACTGATGTACTTCATGACTGATGTACTTCATGACTGATGTACTTCATGACTGATGTACTTCATGACTGATGTACTTCATGACTGATGTACTTCATGACTGATGTACTTCATGACTGATGTACTTCATGACTGATGTACTTCATGACTGATGTACTTCATGACTGATGTACTTCATGACTGATGTACTTCATGACTGATGTACTTCATGACTGATGTACGACTGATGTACTTCATGACTGATGTACTTCATGACTGATGTACTTCATGACTGATGTACTTCATGACTGATGTACTTCATGACTGATGTACTTCATGACTGATGTACTTCTGTCATCATCCATGTTGTTCTGTTATGTCATCCTGATGCAACAGCAGATCTCCGTTTGAAATTGCGCTTCTCGAATTGGCTGGTATTCATAATTTCTTTGATAAATATTATGATATGATTGCCTATTTAAATATACCCTGCCTGTCCCAAGCATAATCATCCCTCCTGATGACATACGTCTTTGAAAATGTGTGAACAAATATATACTTAAATAACAGAATCCTTTTTAAAGCACATTGTTTCCTAAAACAGCTGCAGTCTTTACTCAAATCGCAGTAAGTAGCATCTTGCCGGGGACTATTTTTAGCGGCTCTCACTGAACTGCAGTCCATTGTGGAGGAACACGCCGCCCGGCGGCTGTGGGCTCGTCTACATGTCTACACGTCGGAGAGCTATTGCACAGAAGAATATCCGATGTATACAAAGCTCCGACTTCACAGCTCTATTGTTTTTTGGTCTTTTTAGGGGTTATTGATGACAGTGTGCTGATGTTTTTTTTAAAAACATTATGTAAAAAGCCTCTATAGCTACATCTGAAACTCACAAGATCAGAGGTAACTTAGAGTACTCCAAATATGAACCACCCTGAAGTTATAAATAGTCTGAGGTCCCGGATGGACTATATTATCTATA
>CM070107.1:23680000-23827500 GCA_036178185.1 Liparis tanakae
TGTGGTGTAAATGAAGGTGTGTGTGTGTGGTGTAACTGAAGGTGTGTGTGTGTGTGGCGTAAATGGAGGTGTGTGTGTGGTGTAACTGAAGGTGTGTGTGTGTGGTGTAACTGAAGGTGTGTGTGTGTGTGTAACTGAAGGTGTGTGTGTTGTGTAACTGAAGGTGTGTGTGTGGTGTAAATGGAGGTGTGTGTGTGGTGTAAATGGAGGTGTGTGTGTGGTGTAAATGGAGGTGTGTGTGTGGTGTAAATGGAGTTGTGTGTGTGTGGTGTAAATAAAGGTGTGTGTGTAAATGAAAGTGTGTGTGTGTGTGTGTGTGTGGTGTAAATGGAGGTGTGTGTGTGGTGTAAATGGAGGTGTGTGTGTGGTGTAAATAAAGGTGTGTGTGTTGTGTAACTGAAGGTGTGTGTGTGTGTGCGTGTGTGTGTGTGTGTGTGTCTAGGAGCACGAGGAGCTGTTCTTCCGGGCGCTGTGCCTGTGCCACACGGTGCAGGTGAAGGAGGAGGAGACGGTGGACGGCATCAAGAGGGGCCTCCACACGGGCCGGCCCACCTCCTTCTACATCTCCTCCTCGCCGGATGAGGTGGCGTTGGTGGAGGGGATGAAGAGGTGAACACACTCAAACACACCGTCAGCATCACAAAGGGCTCCGCAGGCCTTCGGTGATGCGTTCAGGGACTCTTTCTGTCGCGTCGGCGCTGCTTTCTAGAGAACTTGAGGCTCCAATCAGTTCAGATGTTGAGCTTCAATTAGATGTGTTTACATTTACATGACGTGAACGCTGTCAGGGACTGGGGCTATTCATATTCACTCCTTTACTTTAGTGTGTGTGTGTGTGTGTGTGTGTGTGTCACTCTAAATGCACTAGAAAAGCTTTCCAAGTGAGCGATGCTGCAGACCTATAGACCCTGAGGCCTGTGTAACCTCTCTCTCTCTCTCTCTCTCTCTCTCTCTCTGCATGTGTGTAACCTCTCTCTCTCTCTCTCTCTCTGCCTGTGTGTAACCTCTCTCTCTCTCTCTCTGCCTGTGTGTAACCTCTCTCTCTCTCTCTGCCTGTGTGTAACCTCTCTCTCTCTCTCTCTGCCTGTGTGTAACCTCTCTCTCTCTCTCTCTCTGCCTGTGTGTAACCTCTCTCTCTCTCTCTCTGCCTGTGTGTAACCTCTCTCTCTCTCTCTCTCTGCCTGTGTGTAACCTCTCTCTCTCTCTCTCTGCCTGTGTGTAACCTCTCTCTCTCTCTGCCTGTGTGTAACCTCTCTCTCTCTCTGCCTGTGTGTAACCTCTCTCTCTCCTGTGTAACCTCTCTGCCTGTGTAACCTCTCTCTCTCTGCCTGTGTGTAACCTCTCTCTCTCTCTGCCTGTGTGTAACCTCTCTCTCTCTCTCTGCCTGTGTGTAACCTCTCTCTCTCTGCCTGTGTGTAACCTCTCTCTCTCTCTGCCTGTGTGTAACCTCTCTCTCTCTGCCTGTGTGTAACCTCTCTCTCTCTGCCTGTGTGTAACCTCTCTCTCTCTGCCTGTGTGTAACCTCTCTCTCTCTGCCTGTGTGTAACCTCTCTCTCTCTGCCTGTGTGTAACCTCTCTCTCTCTGCCTGTGTGTAATCTCTCTCTCTCTCTCTCTCTCTCTCTCTCTCTCTCTCTCTCTCTGTGTCTCCAGGCTGGGCTACACCTACCTGAGGCTGAAGGACAACTTCATGGAGATCCTCAACAAAGAGGACGAGATCGAGAGGTCGGTCGGCTGGAGGCCTCCTGTGGTTTCACCGCAGGAGGTCAGGGGACTCGTTCCGCTGATGGAGTGGTGGTCGTGCATCAGTGACATGCAGAGAGAGGAGCTCTGGGATCGCTTTACAAGCTCCACAGAAGAAGAAGATTAATAAAAACAAGAGGGTCGTTTCTTTTTTTTAAACTGCTCAGTCGGATCAAAATGCTCCGACTGATCCGGAAGAATGAGAAGCAGCGAGATCCCATTAGGAGTGTCTGTGGACGCTATCGGATGTTTGATCCGTATGGGCAGCGCTCGCGTAGCCACCCTCCTCCTCCTCCTCCCCCTCCTCCCCCTCCTCCTCCTCCTCCTCTCCTCCTCCTCCTCCTCTCCTCCTCCTCCTCCTCTCCTCCTCCTCTTCTCCCCCTCCCCTCCTCCTTCTCCCCTCCTCCTTCTCCTCCTCCTCCCCTCCTCCTCCTCCTCCTCCCCTCCTCCTCCCTCCTCCTCCCCTCCTCCTCCTCCCTCCTCCTCCCCCTCCTCCTCCCCCCTCCTCCCTCTCCTCCCCCTCCTCCCTCTCCCCTCCTCCCCTCCCCTCCCTCCCATCACTCTCAGGAGCCCCGTCAATAAGATTTAAGCCAAAGGGTTCTCCTCCCACACTGTCTGTTTGCCTTTTACACAAACTACAAAAACATAAAGTGCACTTAATTCAAATCTCAAGCCTCCATTTGAGTTACAGTTTGCACATTTTAAAGTTCAAAGATCATTTACAATTCTCCACACTAGAAACAGAGAGTGTGTGTGTGGGGGGGGTCATTCAGTGAGAAGTAAGTGACCGACTATAATATAAAATGACCAGAGAAAAGGTTTATAAACATCCTCAAGCGTCACTGTGCTGCAGACGAAAGCTGAAGGTGTCTAACAGCCACCGGGCGAGTCTGATCAAACTGGAACCCTCTTCCCTAAATAAACCGTTCATCCCCGTTCCCCAGCCGGACACACCGGGCAGGGCCAGCTGCTCTGGAGTCAGATTCATTTCAACTCATTTGTCAGACTGGAAGTAGAGAAACGGAAAGATAAACCTTCATGAACGTCTGCCCCTCCTTCAGGTTTGAGCTGCTCCACGTGCTGAACTTTGACTCCGTCAGGAGGCGGATGAGCGTCATCGTCAGGTCCAGCTCAGGTGGGCCGCGCTCCACCTTCATGCCCTGACGGACCCCGACCCCACCCTCAGCCGGCTGACGTGTGTTGTGTGTTTGTGGCGTCTCAGGAGAACGCCTGCTCTTCTGTAAGGGAGCGGACTCCTCCATCTTCCCCCGCGTCGTGTCTGGGAAGGTGGAGCAGGTGAAGGCCCGGGTGGAGCAGAATGCCGTCGTAAGTGTTCAGCTTTCTGCACATTGTATCCCGCTGGTTTTGGAATAAATCTATTTGAGCGTTCAAAGGGGTGTTGATATATCCATATATATATATCCATATATATATATATATATATATATATCCATATATATATTCACTCCACTCGGCAACAGCCAACCGACTTGTGACTCCGTCACCTCCATCTCATCACTACATCAGACTGTCTGCTGTCCTGGCTCCTGATTGGTGGAGCCAGCTCCCCACTGACACCAGGACAGCAGGAAGTCTCTACATCTTCACCGGAAACTGAAAACGCACCTTTAGACTATATCTGGATTAATCACAGATTATCACTTCAGTGGCTCTTAAATATCTTATTGTGGTACTTTAGTAGTTTGACTATGATGAGGAAATGTTACTTTCTGTATTCTTGTTGTTCTTAGTTTGTTGAAATGCACTTATTGTAAGTCTCTTTGGATACAAGCGTCTGCTACATGACATGTGATGTCATGTATATCCATATGTAGTGACCCCCGTGGTCTCGTTCTCCCGCTCTCCTGCAGGAGGGTCTGCGGACGCTGTGCGTCGCTTACCGGAGGCTGTCGGAGGCCGAGTACCAGGAGGCGAGTCTCCGGCTGGACGGAGCCAAGCTGGCCCTGCAGGACCGGGAGCAGCGGCTGGCGCAGGCCTACGACGTCATCGAGAGGGAGCTGGTGCTGCTGGGGGCGACGGCGGTGGAGGACAGGTCGGTCGGCGAGGAGAGAGACGGAGGGGGGGGGGGGGACGATGTCTTTAAACACTGCAGCAGAGGGGGGGGGGGATTATTAATGCGCCGCGAGGCCGTCGTCAAAGCAGAGGAGTGACTCTCGAGGGTAAAAGAGATCCAGTTCTGACGGGTTCTGCCTCTTGCTTCCATCTCATTCTGCTCCGCTGTGAGACGTTTGCAGCTCTCGGGTCGACCCCCCTCCCCGTATCGTTCCCCCAGCTCCGCTCCATCAGCTGCTGACCGCTCGACTGCCTGGTAGATAAACCGGTGACGGCAGGGACCGGTGGGTCGTGCGTTGATGAGCGATCGCCGGGTGGGGGAGTTGATGGATTGAAGTCCTGACGGATGCTGCTCAACCCTAACCCTAACCCCGTGATCCGCTCACAGGCTCCAGGAGAAAGCGGCGGACACCATCGAGTCTCTGCACAAGGCCGGCATGAAGGTGTGGGTCCTGACGGGGGACAAGATGGAGACGGCGGCGGCGACCTGCTACGCCAGCAAGCTGTTCCGCCGCAGCACGCAGATCCTGGAGCTGACCAAGAAGCGCACCGAGGAGCAGAGCCTCCACGACGTGCTGCTGGAGCTGGACCGCCTGGTGCTGAGGAGGCGCTCCGTGTCGGGGTACGAGCTCACGGAGCGCCGCCCGTGGTTTCTTGTTTTGGTTCGTAGCGCGTCGGTAAATAGGGATCACGAGTTCTGAGGCCCAGGTGAATTTCCTTACATGTAAAACAAGAACAAATTCCAGGGTTCTACGGTCGTGGAAAACCTGGAAAAGTTATGATATTTTAAAATGGTCATTTCCAGGCCTGGAAAAGTCATGGAAAAAACTCAAATCATAAAAGTTTTGGAAAAGTCATGGAAATGTTGTTATATTCACATGTTCATTTAGTTTGAAATAATTGATGTGTTTTTACTTTTTTTAAAGAAAGACGCTCAAAAACGCACAACATTTTCTAAATTGTTCATGTTTATACCGAGATTTCAGTTTGGTCGTGGAAATTTGGTTTAAAGTCTTGGAAAAGTCCTGGAAATCCATCGGTCAAAATGATCACATCTGGAACATCTTTTCATCACAACTTTTGTTTGTTTGTTTTATTCAGTCAATCAAATCAAATACAATACGATATTATCTTATATAATATACAAAAAAGAAAGACTGAAAAGGTAGAAGCAAAAAATGCTTATAATTCCTATCCTAAATAAAAATCAAAATAAATCACAAAATTAATATAAAAGAAAGAAAAGAGAAGAAAAAAATATATATATTTATATATATATACTACCACATAAATCTTCCATATAAACTGATTTTTAATTACATTTATAACTCTCAAGAATTGTTTTATAAATAATCAGTCTTACATCCATTTCAACATTATTCCATAATTGGACTCCTCCATAAATACTTCTTCTTTTAATGATTTTTTAGCCTTTTGTTCCGTGAACTTACAAACATCTCAAATCATATCTAAGCTCATGTATTGAACATCTGAATGAATCCTTAAGATGGTTCATTGATCTTCAGATTATTTGCTGATACATTTTACGACTGCGTGATTTATTATTCGACTTATATTTAGGGTTAGGGTTACGATGTCCGTTGGATCCATCTGTCGTGTGATTATGAAGAACATGTCCGTGATCCACAAAGCCTCGCTGATGGATCCGTGACATCTGGCTGCAGGTTGTCCGTCGACTGCCTGGACTTCGGTCTGATCATCGACGGCGCCACCCTCTCCGCGGTGCTGAAGGCCACCCAGGAGGGCGCCGCGTCCTGCAACTACCGCGAGATCTTCTTGGAGATCTGTCGCAACTGCAGCGCCGTGCTGTGCTGCCGCATGGCGCCGCTGCAGAAGGCCCAGGTGAGGGAGCGGCAGGCGAGGGAGCTGCAGGTGAGCCGCGGGGGCGTGGCTGACGGTGGGCTCTGTTCCTGCAGATCGTGAAGCTGATTAAAGCTTCCAAGGAGCACCCCATCACGCTCGCCATCGGAGACGGCGCCAACGACGTCAGCATGATCCTGGAAGCACACGTGGGCATCGGTGAGACTTCAACTGTCGAGTGAGATGAAGAAGACGCTGCGAGTCATTTCTAAAGCCTCCTGGCCTCGAGGCTTAAAGTCAAACTAACTTGATTCTTGGACTTTGTAAAGGGCCCTCGATGTCTTAGGGCTCTAAAGTGACCTTAGTCATGACCCCTGTACAATCTCTGTGCAACCCACTAAATACTAATACTAAATACCCCGTGCAAAAGTAGTGTGCCATCCAGTATTGAGTCATTTTATATAATTTATTTTATTTTGTACCATTATCTTTATTTTAATTTTATTATTTTCTCCTAGCATGTTTCCTATGTTTAATGTATTTATAACATGTTCTTTCTTGAAGGAAAATCAAATAAACACATTTTTTTTAAAAGAACTAACTTGATGACACACAATGTCAACAATAATCATGTTTGACTGCGACGGCAAACTGAAATCCTCACGTGAATAAATTAATAAATAAATAATTATATTTGGTAACTATTATAAATAATAGATAAATGACACTTTTGTACTAAATAATTTGATAAAAGATGCATTCACTTTATTTTCTATTTGACGCTCTGCCAACTCACAACAATACGATATATTTGTGAGAAGCCGGTTTTGGCTCTCCTTCATTATCGTGTAGGAGTCTCTCGTCTCCATATTTAGAGAAAACTCCTTCCTGCGTTCCACTAATGGCCGCTAACTAACCCTAACCGTGATATTCCTAACCGTGTCGTGTGTCACCGATCTCCCGTTTCCTCCCAAGGCATCATGGGTAAAGAGGGCCGGCAGGCGGCCCGGAACAGCGACTACGCCATCCCCAAGTTCAAACACCTGAAGAAGATGCTCCTCGTGCACGGCCACTACTACTACATCCGGATCGCCGAGCTCGTTCAGTACTTCTTCTACAAGGTAATTCAGCTAATTCAGCAGAACAACTCCAGTTCAAAACAACTCCAGTTCAAAAGAACTCCAGTTCAGAACAACTCCAGTTCAAAACAACTCCAGTTCAAAAGAACTCCAGTTCAGAACAACTCCAGTTCAGAACAACTCCAGTTCAAAAGAACCCGATTTCTCAGCGACTCTGATGGATCACCGGAGTCGTGGATCCCGGTGAAACGCCGTCTCCTGGATCCTCGGCTCCTGTGATCAGTGTGGCGTTTACCAGGAGGCGGAGCCTGCCATCTGACTCGTGTGTGTCCTCCTGTTGGCGGGCGGCGCTCTGCGGCTCACTGAGCTTACAGCTAACACGTCTCAGACGTGTGGAGATCTGGCATTTTTAGATTCTTCACTGTGCTCGTCACCAGCTGATCCCTCTCTCTCTCTCTCTCTCTCGTTTATTCTCTCTCTTTATCCCTCCAGAATGTCTGCTTCATCTTCCCCCAGTTCCTGTACCAGTTCTTCTGTGGGTTCTCCCAGCAGGTGAGTGCCCCCCCCACACACACAGTGCAGCATGTGCAGCGACCAGTCCGTGCTCCTCCCGGTGTCACACGTTTAACTGGCTCCATGTAGAGTTACGGATAATTAAGGCTCTTGTAAGTCGGTGTTTGAAGCTGCATGGAGGATGCTGCGCTCTGCAGTTCCCCGCTGCTCCACTGAGTATTTTCACCTCCTTTTCCTTTGGATTTCATGACCTACAAACTCCATCGTCATCAATCCTGTTCCCAGCTCTAATGAAAGCCTCGTCTCTCTCGCTGCTCTCAGAGACGCAGCTCCAGCTCTAGGAATGCCTTTGATCTGAAAAGAGCAACATTTATAAAAAAAGACTTGTAATCGTCAAAATAGTCAGAGCAGTAGATGAACGCTAATGTTGTGTATTTAAAATGAGAAAACCATGTGCGACATGTTCATTATAACAACTTTAAAAAGATAATTTCTCACTATATTCAGCTTTCTCTGCTGCCCACAAGCGGCCGAAATAAAGAACTCCAGGTAGCTTTTAAGGATGGCCTTCAGTTCCAGATGTGTGTGTGTGTGTGTGTGTGTGTGTGTCTCCTCAGCCTCTGTACGACACGGCCTACTTGACGTTGTACAACATCAGCTTCACCTCCCTCCCCATCCTGCTGTACAGCCTGGTGGAGCAGCACGTCACCGTGGAGCAGCTGCAGAGGGACCCCTCCTTGTACAGGTGCAGATGAGGAGAAACAACACGCGTCTCCTTCCCCCCCGACACCATCTTTGTTTCTTCTGCTCAGCTGTTCTTTTCTCCTCTGCCGTCTTCCTCAGGGACGTGAGGAAGAACTCCCTCCTCCGCTGGCCCGTCTTCTTGTACTGGACGTGCCTCGGCGTGTTCGACGCCGTCATCTTCTTCTTTGGTGCCTACTTCCTGTTCGACAACACCACCTTCACCAGCAATGGCCAGGTGAGCTCCGTCGCCGTGGCAACAGGTTTGTTCATGAAACCAGTGGAAGTAGATTAGTTTGTGGAAATTAGAAGAGAATAATGGACGCAAAGCTGTTGCTCCCTTTGAGGAGAAGACTCCTCCATCGGCTGTGGATCCTGGTGAAAGAGGCGTTGAGTGTCACTCTGAGGTCATGTTGTTGTTGTTGTTGTTGTTGTTGTTATGACGGGTGCGTAAAGGTCAGCCACATTGGATCTCATTCACATCGACGACGCAGGAGCATCTTTCTCTGTATGTTGTTGTGCATCATGCCGACGCCTTAGAGCTGTTTTTTAAGTTGAAACATCCTGACTTCATTTGACCCGTTGTCCTGATTCCTTTCTCTTTTCTCCCCCTCCTTCTCTCTGCTTCCTATCTCTTTATGTTGCTCCTCCTCTTCTCTTCTTCTTCCTCAGCTTATGACCACCAACACACAGATGGTAAGCCTGTCTCCTTCCCTTCAGCTCTCTGTCTTTGGCCCTTTGTAGTTCCTCGTAGCGTTGAAGCTTTCAGTTTGACGCTTCACCCCTCCTCCCTTCATCCTCCCTTCATCCTCCCTTCATCCTCCCTTCATCCTCCATGCCCTTACATTGTAATGTGTAGATCTGCAGCTCCATTACTCCTGTAATCTCTGTAAAGCCTGAATGCTGCTCAGTACCTGATCTCAACAACTCCACTGGCCTATAGAAACCCTCCCGGCTCCCCACGTTGTCCGTTGCTTTGTTGCTCTAGTAAATGGAGCAACGCTCGTCCGCACTATAGATTAGGATCTCACGTCTGTTTGCCGTGTGTGTGCATCTGTGTGCATCTGTGTGTCCATCATTTGTGGTAGCAGCTCTTGTGTGTTTTTTAATGTCACTGCCTCAGCATCCAGCGGTTGGTGGGCTGCGTTCGTCCTGAACTCTCTGTGTACGGCTGACGAAACTAATTCAAGCAGGTTTAAAGTAGAAATTACCCCCATTTATTGCATTCATGAAGAGAATCATGAATGGAAGGAGTTCACCGGCTCCAACGTCCAGCTGCGGTTATTACATTTAATTTGTCAGGTTTCCCTTTCATTGCCTCCCTCTCCACTCCCTTTGCACCCGTCAGCCCGGATGTGGGCTGGAACTGAAAAAGGTCAAAAGATTTGAGAAGAGATGACAGGAAACTATTCTGAGTTGATCGGCTCCCAAGCTGAAAGGAATACGTCTCCTCCTCAGACCGACCACCGCTCCCTTTGTTGCGCTCCGCCCTGTAAACCACAGGAGGTCCAGCGCTCCATGGAGGCTGGGCCATACTGACTAACCTCTCTCTAACCTCTCTAACCCTCTCTCTAACCTCTCTCTAACCTCTCTAACCTCTCTAACCTCTCTCTATCCCTCTCTCTAACCTCTCTATCCCTCTCTCTAACCTCTCTATCCCTCTCTCTAACCTCTCTCTAACCTCTCTAATCTCTCTAACCTCTCTGATCTCTCTCTAACCTCTCTAACCTCTCTAACCTCTCTCTAACCTCTCTATCCCTCTCTCTAACCTCTCTCTAACCTCTCTAATCTCTCTAACCTCTCTGATCTCTCTCTAACCTCTCTAACCTCTCTAACCTCTCTAACCTCTCTAACCTCTCTCTAACCTCTCTAACCTCTCTAACCTCTCTAACCTCTCTAACCTCTCTCTAACCTCTCTCTAACCTCTCTCTAACCTCTCTAACCTCTCTCTAACCTCTCTCTAACCTCTCTAACCTCTCTAACCTCTAACCTCTCTCTAACCTCTCTAACCTCTCTAACCTCTCTAACCTCTCTAACCTCTCTAACCTCTCTCTAACCTCTCTAACCTCTCTCTAACCTCTCTCTAATCTCTCTCTAACCTCTCTCTAACCTCTCTAACCTCTCTAACCTCTCTCTAACCTCTCTAACCTCTCTAACCTCTCTAACCTCTAACCTCTCTAACCTCTCTCTAACCTCTAACCTCTCTAACCTCTCTCTAACCTCTCTCTAACCTCTCTAACCTCTCTCTAACCTCTCTAACCTCTCTCTAACCTCTCTAACCTCTCTCTAACCTCTCTAACCTCTCTCTAACCTCTCTAACCTCTCTAACCTCTCTCTAACCTCTCTCTAACCTCTCTAACCTCTCTAACCTCTCTCTAACCTCTCTAACCTCTCTAACCTCTAACTCTCTCTAACCTCTCTAACCTCTCTCTAACCTCTCTAACCTCTCTAACCTCACTCTAACCTCTCTCTAACCTCTCTCTAACCTCTCTAACCTCTCTAACCTCTCTCTATCCCTCTCTCTAACCTCTCTCTAACCTCTCTATCCCTCTCTCTAACCTCTCTCTAACCTCTCTAACCTCTCTCTAACCTCTCTCCCCTCGTCCCTTGCAGATGTTCGGCAACTGGACCTTCGGGACGCTGGTCTTCACTGTGCTGGTCTTCACGGTGACGATCAAGGTGTGTGAGACGCTCATGTCTTCAGGAAGGGAAGCAGGGAAGAAGAGACCCCCGTGTCATCGTATTGCATAACGAGGACCGGCTCGCTCTAACTGCCCGTCGTGTGAACGACGGTCTGCAGCTCCGTTGACACGACATGAACCCGAAGGCATCGACTCCGTTGACGGGTGTTTACTGTGTGTGTCTGTTTCAGCTCGCCTTGGACACACACCACTGGACCTGGATCAATCACTTTGTCATCTGGGGGTCGCTCCTGTTCTACGTCATCTTCTCTCTGCTCTGGGGAGGCATCATTTGGTATAATAAGCTCTGTTTGGGCTTTTCTTTCCTGCAGCGAGTGCACCGTGTAGGTGTCTCGGGGCATTCCTGAACCCCCTCTTCCTGTGTTCCAGGCCCTTCCTGAACTACCAGAGGATGTACTACGTGTTCATGCAGATGCTGTCCAGCGGGCCGGCCTGGCTCAGCATCATCCTGCTAGTGACGGTCAGCCTGCTGCCCGACGTCATCAAGAAGGTCCTCTGCAAGGCCGTGTGCCCCACGGCCACCGAGCGCGCACAGGTACGGCCTCGGCCGAGCTTCAAGCTCCCGTAACGGCTGTGCTCCTGTCGTCCCTTCTGCTTTCTAAAATCATTAACCAATTAATGCTTTCCCATTTAAAAAAATGTGTACCGATAGCAAGTAACTTCCCTTTCAATGCTAGCGGAGACTTAATGTGTTGACTTGATGGCTCTGATCAGCCGTGTGATGTACAGGGTTCTTACGGTCATGGAAAACCTGGAAAAGTCCTGGGAATCCATCGGTCAAAGTGTGTAAGAACCCTGGATGTCGACGGCCCCCTGTGGCTCAGCCTCACCTCCCATGAGACGAGCTTCGGCTCATGAACGTCCGGTCTGACACATCTCTCCCTGCTGTGCTTCTTCTCCCTTTTCTCTTTTCTCCCTGCAACCTGATGGACCATCATCATCATCATCATCATCATCATCATCATCATCATCATCATCATCATCATCATCATCATCATCATCATCATCATCCACACCACCCTCTATCGTTCTTTTTCTCCCTTTTCCTTTCCTTTAATTGCCTCATCCTCCTTGTCCTTCCTTTCTTTTCTTCCCCCTCTTCATTGCCCTCTCCTCTCTTGCCCCCCCCCCTGTGACTCTGCACTCCCTCTCTCGGGCCCCTGCAGTCCACTCGCCCGTGCCTTACCGTGGAGCCGTCCACCATCTTCATGCTTTCTCAGTCCTCCAGCAGAATGAGTTTCTGATTGGCCCAGAGAGCCGAGGAGCCGGAGGAGGAGGTGACTCTCTCTCCAGGCCTCATCTCGTGAGCGTGGTGGTACGTGTCTCAGTGAACCTCTTGTTACTCGATGCCCCGCTTCATGTTAACTAACCACTAAGGCGCTATTGATGACGATAGTGAAACAGGTTATAAATGTTTTTATTTTTTTATTTACTGTTTAAGATACTGTATTTTAATTGCATGCCGTGAATTATAATGTCTTTTTTTTTTTATCTTGTCACCTTTTCGTGTATTTTTGAAATTATTCTGACTGCAATGTTTCTGAAATGTCTTCCATTCAAAACACCAGTTTGATATTTCTCATTTGCTTTTATGGTTATTCACAAATCATCATCATCAAGTGTTTTGATCAATTATTGTTGGTTTTGAGTCATTTTCACAAGACCTTAATCCTCTATAATCTCTTATAACTTTTCTTTTATATTACTTTAAATGGACTGTTCAGGGTTTGGGACTTTATTTTGACAAAAAGATGATGAAAATAGTATTTGACATTTTAGAGACTAAATGATCTCTCAATAAAATAAGCTAACCCATTCCAGATCACATGCTATCAGATAGCCTGACGTGGATTAACAGAACAGGTGTGCATCCCAAAAGAAGGTTAGCAGCGTCTTATTGCCAAAGATCCACGGCGCCGTTTAAGCTTTCCTCTAAAATGTGTCCTCGATCGAATCACAATCGGACCGTGGTATTTACAGCTTACCCAGAGTGCACTGGGGCCTTATCTACCGTCACATGCAGAGTTGATCGAGAGTGGGAGTGGCCATGTACACTGGACATAAAAGTCTCATCACTGCGGTGAAAGACTGCCGAGTCAAATTGTTATTGTAAAGAGACATCGTGCTGCAGATAAAGCCCAGCGCTGCTCGTGAGGGACGGTCCTCCTCTGGAGCTGCGTGGTGGAGGTTCAGTTTAGTTTAGAGTCGCATCGAGGCCGAGGCAAGCGAGTAGGTCTGGGTCGGAGACACGGGTCTGAACCGGTTCATTAACGCTTCACTCTCCTATGCCGCCGCCCACAGACGGTAAGGAGGGGGCCGGAGGCTGCGTGGCGCCCGGCGCTGCAGACGGTGGCGGGGGGGCGTTGAGGGGACCCCGCTCCACCCTGGTAGGACCGGTGAGGGAGACGGTGGAGAGACAAACAGCCGCTAGCAACTCTGACTCCACCATGTCACGCAGCCACAGCACCCCTCCCGGCAAGCCCGAGGGTACTCGAGGTCGCCATGGTAACGGCACACAGGGGGTCCTTAAGCTGCTGCCGGGATGCTTCCTGCTGCTCTGCATGGGGCATGTTGTTATGGCTCCGGCTGGGGGGGGGGGGGGGGTCAAACCTACTTTCAGGGATGGCAACCTCCAATTAGCTCTGCAGCGCTGGGTGCAAAGCATGCTCTGCTTTTCACTGAATGTGGGATGGGAGTGGACTTGAGGAGTTTGAATCCTCTGTATTCAACCAGGCCTCCTGACGTCCATCAGGGGGCAGCTGGGCTCCATCAGGTAGTGGGCTCCAACAGGTAGTGGGCTCCATCAGGTAGTGGGCTCCAACAGGTAGTGGGCTCCATCAGGTAGTGGGCTCCAACAGGTAGTGGGCTCCAACAGGTAGTGGGCTCCATCAGGTAGTGGGCTCCATCAGGTAGTGGGCTCCAACAGGTAGTGGGCTCCATCAGGTAGTGGGCTCCAACAGGTAGTGGGCTCCAACAGGTAGTGGCTCGTAGTGACTCCTCGGGGCTGGATGCAGGTGAAGGTATACGCCGTGGGAGCTCACGCTGAGGCTTGTGGCTCAGAGGTTTTGTTGTGACATTTGAGAAGACTGAGCTGGTGGTGCAGGTTCGTAAAGATTTGAGTAACGCTTGGTTCGTAACTCGGGTCGTTATAGTTGACAGGGTCACTAGGTTTAAAGGTTTAATCCAACATGATGTCACAGATGGAACTAATGTGGGAAAGTCCAGGTTGTCCAGGCAGCTTGTATCTAAAGGTAGCCTCAGGAATACTGAAAGAGGAAATAGTGTAATAGAGTAATTTGCGTCTTCATTTCATATCCGCCACAACTATGAATCCCAATGGGAACGTTCAGAGGGTTTTCATCACCACTGGTCACTTAACGATGTCTAGAATCCACATGATCCAATCGCCTCTAACAGGGCGTCATCAAACAAAACATCTGGATGTATAAAACAAATCCCTTCAACCCTCTGAACACGTCCTGCTGCTGGACCTGGCGCCGCAAGCCGTCTCCTTTATTCTGATTTCATCTGCATGGTGCACGTCCTCCCCCTTCCCTGTCTTCCCTGTCTTCCCTGTCTTCCTGCCGTTGTGTTTCCTCGTGACGATGCCTCCTCCGTCCCTCCGCAGGACGACGAGCAGCTGGCCGGGTGGACGCCACCGTCCTCCCACCGGTCCCACCGAGGCGCGAGCGCGGACTCCTCTCACCTCCACCTGCGCGCCGCGGAGACGCCGACGCTGCGCGGCTCCGATCCGCTTCCTGAGAAACGAATGGTCCACCTGGCAGGAGGCGGAGGAGGCGGAGGAGGCGGAGGAGGGGCACACCTGCGCCCTCTCTGCCGCTACACGCTCCGCCTCTCGGGAGAAGGGTTGGCCTCCTACGCCCCGGGGCCCGAGACCTCCGTGTGAACACGAGCGCCGCGCTCCGGTAAACTATGGACCACGTGGCACCGCGCCAAGAGGGGCGAGAGACGGCATAGCTCGAGGGGGGGGGGGACATGGAGAGCAGAAATACAAACTCAACGGGTCTGAGCTCACCTGAGTGAGCTCACCTTCAGAAGCCCGACGCCTCATCTTCATACTGGTGACATCTCTTCCACTCAGCGTCGTCTCCACCGCGCTCCGACCCAGACGGTTACTTCAACAAGTCTAAGAACCAACAGGGGGGGGGGGGGGCATTGTGTCACGCGCTCTTGGACTGTCCTGTTTCAACGTGTCACGTCTCTTTTGGATTCCCCGTCCTCGTTTTCCAGTCTCACATTCTGCCCGTTCCTCCACGTTTTGCTTCTTTGTTTGATGTTTGTTGAAGACATTTATGTCCATGAGCGTGGGTCCGGCCAGGTGAGGAGAGGTGTGTGTGTGTGTGTGTGTGTGTGTGTGTGTGTGTGTGTGTGTGTGTGTGTGTGTGTGTGTGTGTGTGTGTGTGTGTGTGTGTGTGTGTGTGTGTGCGTGCATGTGCGCGGGTGCATGCATGAATTTGCGTGTTAACTGTATGCGTGTACGTGACACACCTTTTGCCTTACAGGTAAGCCACACAGCAGCAGGCTAGGAGCCAGAGGAGAAAGGTGTTGTTAAAATATATATATATATATATAATAATAATAAAAAGCGGTGTATTACAAAGCCCCCCCCACACACACACACACACACACACACACAGGAGGACATCTGAAGAGGGATGTGCAGTATACTTGCCACCCTGCCTTAATTCACAGATACAGATGTACATAGATTATATTTCTCCGTCAGCTGATGGGGTCAGAGGGCGTCTGCAGTGGGGTCATTCCTCCTCTTCTTCACCCTCACCATGGTGTGGCCTGTCGTTTGGTCTCTGCCAGTGGAGCATGTCACATCTCCCTGCGGCATGCCGATCTGCTGCTCCCTCATCATGCATCACGAACTACACGCCACCGCCGCTCTGTTTGATCTGTTCTTCTCTGTACCCACTCCTGCCCCCCTGTGGTGCCGCGGGGTAACAGCAGCAGCCCCCGGGACTCCAGTCTCTATCTGTGGCCCCTCAGTGACGCGCTCCTCCCCCGTTGCGTTGTGTGTCTGCCGCCAGTCTGTGACGCAAACAGGAACGTGAGGATACTGATGTCATGTTTCCACATTACGCGGTTGTTTTTTTCCTCTGTGTTGCATTTATATATGAGTTATTCTGCATTGTTCTAACATTATTGATGGCGGTCACTGTTGATGTATGGATGTAACTTAAACATAGTTTTTGATATATATATATATATATATATATATATATATATATATATATATATGTGTGTATATGTGTGTGTATATATATTTGTATTGAGACGGGATGTTATACAGGCTGTTGTAAGTAGGAGGGAGACAATCAAATCAAAGGAATGTTGAGCTGATGTGTCCATCGTGTCCTCCAGCTGAAGATTGTAGCTCATCATGGATGACACCACCCTGGATGACACCACCTTTCTGCCTCCTCTTCGTCCTCTTCGTCCAAAGCATATCTGTCCCGTTGCACACGGCGAGTGACTGACTCTGGAAGTCTCGAATGTCAGATTCCCGAAGCATTTTTGTATGTTTATACAGTTTATTTTCATACACATCACCATCTGCCAACATGTATAGATTTAATAACGGATGTTGGGTATTTTTTTTACTGGAGCACAGGAGATGTTTTCAGTTGGAGGTCTGGATTTGTCTCTTTCATTGTTCACTCAAACGTCCCGACCTCAGTGGATGGAGACGGGCTCGGTGCTCGCCATGCAGCGTCCCGCCTGCTGCTGCTGCCATGCTGCATCCACACATGTTCTACATGTCACATACATGACGACGCTCTGAGGTCTATTTTACTTCAATAACGTAAAGTAAACACAGTTTATCCAAGTCCTTCACAGCTCCGTTTTCCACCTCTACCTGTCACTTTTGTGTTTCCACATTGAATATTTTCTTCTGGTATTTTTGTATCCCAGAGATAAGATTATATTTTAACTGCGTTTAGAATGTGTGTTTACGTTTGTAACCAAAATTAGAGCAACGTATACATGATGTGATTCATTAGAGATTTACCAATAGGTCCACACACACACACACACACACACTGCACTTTGTTCCACCACAGATCAGTTTCCCCTCTTGAAACAAGGTATAATGTCTTGGGGCTCATAAGTTTTCACTCCTCACAAGTTATTTTTCTAAGAATGTAGTGGGTGAGTAAGAAGAGAGAAAGTGACCAAATAACGTATATACTATAGGAGCGAGAGTGTCCGTTGCCTGCGTCTCATGGGCTCATGGCACCAGCGTTCTCCTCCGGGTCAGAAGGTCAATCCGGCCTCTGGAGCTCGGCCAGCGTCTGACATGACGACTGAAGCTGCGCGCCTCGTCTCGCTCAGCGCAGAACTGTGGTGTGACCAAAAGGTCTTCAGAACGTTTGTTTTTGGATCAGCTATTGGGACTTGTTGCCAGCCTGTCTGTAGCACTGAGTTGTCATTCTGCGTGTAATAAAGAAAAGAGTGAACACATTAAGGACCTGTGTTAAATACACATCATATCACTTCTGCATGTTTGTTCTGCCATGATCCCTCTCTCTCTCGTCATCCCCCCTCAGTCCATGTCCACCGCTCCCCGGTCACATGGTCGTCACACACAGCTGCACCTCGTGCCATTTGGCTGTTTTTTACCAATTCAATTTAGTTTATTTTATACGGCCCAATATCACAGATTAAAACGTTGCCTCAGAGGGCTTTACAATCTGTACTCGTACGACTTCCCAGGACCTCGCATCGGATCAGGAAAAACTCCCCAAAAAAAGAGAAAAACTTTCACAGGGGAAAAAAGGAAAAGAAACCTTCAGGAGAGTGTATAATGAGAAATGCGTTTGTTATGATCTGGACAATATTTATAAGACTTATTTCCGGTTAATGTCGTTAAATAACAGTTACCAATCAAAATGTTGCTAATGATCCCTAAATAGGGCCCTGTCCCGATAGAAGATTAAAAAAGAAAGTATATTATTCCTCATAAAGATACAGTCCATACAGATCTACATCGATGCAGCATAAAATAGATCTGCCATTATTTTTCCCATCTTCTCTGCGTCCTCAGAATGCTGTCCTGCGACTGGAGGAATAAAGACTTGTTGCCAGAGTTATGGTCAGGGGAAAGGAGTACTGACCTTGAGGTTCTCTCTCTCTCTCTGTCTCTCTCTCTCTCCCTCTCCCTCTCTCTCTCTCTCTCTCTCTCTCTCTCATAAAAATCAAGTGAGTAAAATTGTAATCTGTATGTTAGGAGGGTTTCAACTCTTTTTGGGAGGCTGTTATTAATAGCATTGAGTCAACGTGGTGCAATAACAATAACACGGTTCTCCCGCATATAACCACATGGACCACATGACGTCAGATGTTGATGTTGTTATTGTGCATGATGTTATTCCAGTCCAATACAACACCTCGGCAGCATCGTTGGATACATTCGGACTCCTCTTTAACCATCAATAATGATCATTGTATAAACGTTATATAATGCTCTACGTATTACACAATAGCGTTCCCCTGCTCGGCCAGTAGAGGTCGCTGTCCAGCTCGTGTCCGGAGAGCCGGAGCACGTGAGGCGGTAAACACGGAGTGGTGGTGGAGGGCGGCCATCGACATGCGGGCCCGCGTCTCCCCCCTGGCCCCCCTGGCCCTGCTGGCCTCCGCGCTGACTCTGTGCCGCGGCTACACGCTGCGGAGCTCCGTGTCCTGGGTCGTGCCCTCCGGCGCCGCGGGGGAGGAGGCCGACCTGTCGGAGGAGGTGGCCCCGGCGCTGCTGGGGGACGGCGCGGGGCTGTGGAACCAGGCGTACCCCGCCGGCGGCCCCGGGGAGCGGGCCAAGCCGGACGCCGACAGCACGGCGCAGCTCTCCTCCCGCCTGTTCTCATACCGGCTGGAGAAGGTGAAGAAGTCCGGCGGCGGCGGCGCGCCCCCCCCGCACCAGGACACCGCCCGGACCGCCAGATACATCGCGCACTACAGCGACTGGGGCCACCTGGCCACCATCTCCACGCAGGACCAGGTGAGGCCTGGGGTCCGGGGGTCCGGGGTCCGGGGTCCGGGGGTCCGGGGTCCGGGGGTCCGGGGTCCGGGGTCCGGGGGTCCGGGGTCCGGGGTCCGGGGGTCCGGGGTCCGGGGGTCCGGGGTTCGGCCCAGCAGCTGGAGATACTCTCCTAACTCAAGCGATAGCTTAGATTCAGGGGAGCGAGGTTATAGCACCAGTATCTGTGAAACAGCGACGCCCAGTGGTCATGTGACGGTATACCTCTACTCCATCACTTGTATATGCTTATGCAATCTCAACTTTCTTTAATGCATCCATGTTTTATTGTTATCTGCGGAAGGCTGAGCTGTCACTGAATTTAAAAAAAGTAGAGCCCGTTTTCTCGTAATTACGAGGTCCTGATCTCATAATTATCACACGACATAACGTAACAAAGCCACAGTCGTAAATAATCGTCGTAAATAAAGTTTTGAATACTCATAGAAATATGCACTTACCTACGGAAGCGCCATCATTGCCACTGAGAGAGGATTTGCAGATGTTTCCTTTTTATTTATCTGAGAAAACGGGCTCTACCTTTTTTAATTCAGTGACAGCTCAGCGCTTCCGTAGTTATCTGTCTTCCTCGTTATAGAGTTGCAGCCCTGAAAGCCGCTCAGGCGTGTCGCGTTATGAGGCGGTTTGAGTTGGAGTTGGGTTTCTACCAAGTTGTAATGCAACTACAGAAAACTCCCGAAGTCCCAAGAACGTGTGTCCACTGCTCCACGTTAATATGTAACACACACGATGCAACACACATTCATCTTCTGGGCCCCTGGGGGCGTAATGTTTATCTCTGGGAGGGGCCGTTCTGCATAATGAGCTCTTTAACTCAGTTTGGCTGATAACGATTTTACTCTGAATTTTAAATACAGGACTTTTAGTCTAAGCAGTACATTGTACTTTTATTCTCTCTAAGTAAAGGATCCAAGTATTTGGGTCAAAGGAGTTCTTGTCACCTTTTCAGACTGCATTATCTAAAATGTTACCAATTTGAATTGTGCATATTGTATTTATCACTGACAGTTTATTAATACCCACAGATCAAAGGTCTCCCCTTTGGGAACATCTTCTCCGTCAGTGATGGAGCGCTGGACAACAGCACCGGAGTCATCTACTTCTATGTGACTCCAATGGACAACAGTGTGTCCGACCTGAAGAGGAACCCCTACGCCTCGCTCACATTCTCAGAGGCTGAGGGGGAATTCTGCAGGTAAGCTCTCAACAGGGCCCTTATTAACCCCACTTGTTCCCAGAATATAGGCCAAATGGGATCGATTTACCTGCCTGAATACTACTAAGTGTGGCGCGTGAAATGTGTGTAAACTGAAATAGTTTGTGGAATATGTAACAAAGCACAACACTTGAATAATAAAGTTCTTAAAACAAACTCACTTAAAAGACTTAGAGGGTAGCCCTTCAACGCAAATAATAAAAAAGGACCACCCTGAGGGACTTTGATCATGTCAGTCGACTGCGTTCACGTGGCTCTTTTTCAAACCGTTTGAATGTAATTAGTGCCAACCAGACAGACTGTACACCGTGAGGAAGGCCGGCTCCATCCTCGGCTGCAAACTGGACAATCCGGATCAGTTGGTGGAGAAGAGGACATAAGGACAGAAACGATTGTCCGTATTGGAAAACCTGGACCACCCTCTGCACCACCTACTGCAGGGACAGCGGAGCACGTTCTCCAACAGAACATTCCTGATGCAGGAGAACATTCCAGATGCAGGAGAACATTCCAGATACAGGAGAACATTCAGGAGAACATTCCTCATACAGGAGAACATTCCTGATGCAGGAGAACATTCCAGATACAGGAGAACATTCCTCATACAAGAGAACATTCCAGATACAGGAGAACATTCCAGATACAGGAGAACATTCCTCATACAGGAGAACATTCAGGAGAACATTCCTCATACAGGAGAACATTCAGGAGAACATTCCTCATACAGGAGAACATTCCTGATGCAGGAGAACATTCCAGATACAGGAGAACATTCCTCATACAAGAGAACATTCCAGATACAGGAGAACATTCCAGATACAGGAGAAAATTCCTCATACAGGAGAACATTCAGGAGAACATTCCTCATACAGGAGAACATTCCTGATGCAGGAGAACATTCCAGATACAGGAGAACATTCCAGATACAGGAGAACATTCCTCATACAGGAGAACATTCAGGAGAACATTCCTCATACAGGAGAACATTCAGGAGAACATTCCTCATACAGGAGAACATTCCTGATGCAGGAGAACATTCCAGATACAGGAGAACATTCCTCATACAAGAGAACATTCCAGATACAGGAGAACATTCCAGATACAGGAGAAAATTCCTCATACAGGAGAACATTCAGGAGAACATTCCTCATACAGGAGAACATTCCTGATGCAGGAGAACATTCCAGATACAGGAGAACATTCCTCATACAAGAGAACATTCCAGATACAGGAGAACATTCCTCATACAGGAGAACATTCCTCATACAAGAGAACATTCCAGATACAGGAGAACATTCCAGATACAGGAGAACATTCCTCATACAGGAGAACATTCAGGAGAACATTCCTCATACAGGAGAACATTCAGGAGAACATTCCTGATGCAGGAGAACATTCCCTGTTCATCCTCTAGCCGTGTGCCACAGCGGTAACGCGCTCCTCCTGTGTTTCAAGGCAGATGGTGTACGACCCGGAGGACCCCAGGTGTGCTCGACTCACCCTCACAGGCAAGATGGTGGAGGTGGCCCCGGAGGAGCTGGGCTTTGCAAAGGAGGCCGTGTTCTCCAGGTAACTCGGCTGGTGGAGGATGAGGCGGTGAATACATGTTGTCGTCCTCCTACCCTGTGAGTGTTCATGTGCTACCTTTTGGTTTGTAGACATCCTGTGATGGCAAAGTGGCCAGTGGGGCACAAGTGGTTCTTCATGAAGCTGGAGTTGATCCAGGTGTGGCTGCAGGACTGGATCGGAGGCATATCACTGGTTCCACTGGAGGACTACTTTAAAGCCTCGCCTTTCTGAGAACTCCCTCTGCATCATGCCCGCCTCTACAGACCTGTTCAGCTGTCTGCCCCACACTCGTTTAGGGAGCAAGAATTCACAAATCAGCAATTAGCAAAGAATAATGTTGCTATTTACATTCTTTAAAAGGGAATATTCTTCATATCCGTTTGGTGTGTGAATATATTTCCATCGCTAACTTTCTCTTTAAATCGAATGATCACAGTCATCACAGCTTGCAACATTCTACATCATTTAATATATTCTTTATAAACATTGATTACTATTTTATTATTTAAGATATGTATGCTGTTTGAAGAAATAAATGAATGTCAGCACAAAATGATCATGACTTTTTTTAAGTAAACATTTAACCTTCAAAAGATGATTTGTAATGTCAACACCTAAGCTATGGTTTTTCTTTTTGAGACTGAAATGTGAATCCAAGTCCAAAGTTCAGTGTCATTTTTTGTTTTGTTTTTATATCGTATGCCTGGAAAAAACTGGGACAACTATGCAACACTCAGTCATTTTTCGTTAGTCAACGGATGTCAAGACGGTCTGTTTAGGAATGTAATCAGTGAATTTACCTTGAAGTGAGATGTGCACTGTTGTTTTCCAAGGTCACAAATAATGTTCCTTGATATCAATATGCTTTGACATCAAGGACGCAAGGTCGCTTACCAATAGTGTGGTCTGACTCATAACTTGAACATGTACGAGAGCGCGTTCGTGCATAGTGCAAGCCATAAACAAACAAAGACCATCTGTGTGAAATAATGTGTTTGATCTAGTTTGACTAACTCACTGGATGTGACATCAGGCTGAACAACAACAAGAACGTATTTGTATAAATATGTTGATTGCAGTCGTCTCGCATGTGAAAAGATAACCACGAAGAGGTTTATTGGTATGCAAAGGTTTATTATTATTATATGGTGCACTTATTTTCATTAGTGAAACACTTTAGACTTTGAATAAATTATGCATATTATATCCACATCCATGTGACCTGGCCACTGGATGACGCGCTTCTCTGTACGAGTCGTTTGTCCAGGTTCATTTTTTTAATGAATATTTCAACCTGTAACAATTAGTAAATCCTGCTCGTTCACAATCCGATGCTGTAGTCAGCTGGATTCGCACTAGATTCTTAAACTGATGGTCACTGTTAAAGGCGTGTGAGTGTGTGCGTGTGTGTGTGTGTGGTGGCAGGGGGGGGCGTGGCTCTCTAACAATGCTCCTCGACGGCTTCCCACGTCTGAAGCGCCTACGTCACCGCGCCGTCGGCTGTGACGTGCAGCGCTCCTTCCTTGTTGTCATAACGTTTCCGGCAACGCTCTCGCACCAGTTGTCAAGTATCGCGTGATTTCGCAGCTCATCCCCTTAATGTGGTTGGCGTGTGAAAAAAGTTAGAACCAGAGCGATACGACGTGACCCCTTCAGCGGAGAAGAAGCCCGGGCTGTGCTGCATGTCGGTCAGGGGCATCACGGCTGAACACGACTGCGCGCCGCTCTGTTAGCCGGGTTGTGTTCATCTGTTGCCAGTCGGAGCTTCAGCCCCGCGTCGGCCGAGACGAGGCGTTGCCTTCCGGACCCGTCAGAGGCGAGCAGCCTATCCCGGAGGGTCGACCGTTACACGCCGGAATGGCTTCTACTTGTAACGTTCGCGTTACAATGGCTGGTGTCGGCAGCTAGCTAGTCGCGTCTCAACCGACCATGTTGTCGCGGAAGGCAGCTGCCTCGTGACCGAGTCGCCGTAGGACGGTGCGGGAGGAGCCAGTCTCAGCGCCCACAGGAGGCGGAGGCACACCGAGCACCCAGCGCAGAGGTCCGCGGCGCCCCGGGACTTTACACCGTGTTGACGCCACCGTATGCCGGCGCTCACCGCCAGCCCGACACCCCGAAGCAGCGCGAGGAGGAGGAGGAGGAGGAGGCAGCGGCCGCTCCGGGTCCCGACGCTCCGCCGAGGGGAGGCTCCGCTGACATGAGATGAGGCTCAGAAACGGAACTGTGGCCACTGCGATTATATTCTTCACGTCGTTCCTCAGCCTGTCCTGGTACACCGCGTGGCAGAATGGCAAAGGTAGGTCCACCGCTCGCGTTTAACGGTGTACGTGTCTTCTGGAAGAAGCGACATCTGTCGGGCCTCGTTCACTAACCCGACCCGCGGCACGTCGGTCCCCGGGCAGCAGGTGTGACTGCTCGCCTCGGACCTCACCGGGGTTCAATTACAGTAACGGCCGAAGTCACAATCTTACGTCTAATAAACTTGCATTACACGATGCGTTCATGTTAATAGCTTGTCTGATGTCCTGCCGTTAGCCCTGGCACGTGCATGTATTTTGTTAGTATTTATTTATTCTGTTGGGTTCGTTGTTTGCACTTTGGCACCATGCAGATGATGTAGTTTGGCCCCCATCTCTTACAGCTCATCTCAACTCTTCTGTTTCCATCACACCTCCAATCAGCCATGGGGGTAACCCAGTATGTCCCAGTCAGTATAAACCACCAGGGTTCAAAGTTTGCACACCTCCTGATTAACACGCCAATCAATTTCCATTTGACTTCTTGCAAAAAAACACGGGTGGCTGTGATCTGAATACATGTTTTTATATATATAATATATACAATATATACACACCCACCATGTGTTTACATATCCTGCCAAGCATCTAGGCTGTGGCTCTATGACACAAGTGCCTGGGTTTTAGTATTACATAAGGCCAGAGGGCTCACGTGCCGGGGTTAGCCCAATCCACAGGGGAGGGTTCTGGGCCTTAGCTATTTGTTATCAGCAGAGTGTAAATAATTGCAGCCCTTTGATAAAATACAAGCCAAGGCTTCATGTTGCGAGTACTGTGGAGCTTATCAGCTTGATGGAATATTTTCTTTTAAATGGAGTCCGGTGAGTGACGGGTCCTTTTCTTGATGAAAGCACATGTACCAAGCAAAGGTCAAGTGAGACGCCCTCTGTTCCGTGTGATCCACCTGTGGATAGTCCAGGCTCTGTTGGAACAGCAATATCTAAAGTATTGACTGTTGGTTTTCTGTGAGTACACCCTTTTTTCTGGACCTCACAGCTCAATTCAGTGATATTGACAAATGGTATAATGTTAGACTTTTAAATCATTCAAATATGCAGTTTGCTGATCATTCTGGATGGTGAATTTCTCACAGCAGACATGTTTGACTTGTCAGTGGGACTAATGCATAACAGTAAGGATGGCTCAGTTGTATTCAAGTCCAGGCAGTGTGACAACGAGCCAGTGTTCACTCTACTTGCCAATCTTACCAAGTGCCCCTGTGCTTTTTCTACTGGCCCATGTTCAAATGTCTTCAGTGGGAAATGCCTGTGAGCGCTGTAACACTAGAACTACTATCCATAAGCAAATGTGTAATTCTGTATTGTGGCAGAGAGCGCTCAACGCACTGCCACCTAAGTTGACTCACGCAAACAGACAAAACACAAGCAAATGAAGAGAATTAGGGGATGTCCTAGTCGTGGATGCAACTCTAAACATCCCTTAAGAAAACCTAAGTATTTGCTTGCGTGTTGCCGATGTGAGCTCATTTAAACAAAACATATTCATATTTGACCAAACTTTGAAGGAATAAAGAAACATGCAGCAAATACATCAAGACATACAAAACTAACAACACAACAGAAGCTGTCTTGGGTTGACAGTGACACAACTAGCTATTTGTCATTTGAAAATAACAGGGCATACACGCAAATAACATAACTAACAACACAATAGATGCTGTCCTGGGATAACACAACTAGCTATTTGCAAAAGGCAAATAACACTTGCCATGTAGACACTATTTTAAAACTAAAAGTTTTATCGACACTCTTTCAAATGCCGTCAATGTCAACTTGTTTATACACATTTCTGTGTAATGCGACGTCTGTAAATGCAGCTGGTTTATTAATGTTGCTTAGCGAATGTTCTCCTTTTTAGTTTGATTGTGCTTTCCTAATGTGCAGCGTTTACTTTTCGAATGCAGCCTCTTACGTTTTCCTCATTTGATTTTGCAGTTCATTTAGGGGACATGGTTTTCAAAACAGAAAGTCTATTTGTTTAATCAAGGTTATTTTCAGTTTGGACTCCAACATGTAATAACTGTTTATGCTGTGGGGTGAACGGTAATGAAGATCTCTCTTTTGGGCATTAGAGAAAGCTGGATTATTGATTTCCACCGTAAACTCTGGGCAGCATTTGTTGTAAAGGCCGCTGACATAAAGGACTCATTATTTGGGGAAACGTAGCCTGGCCGGCTTTCTCTTTTCTAGTTGACGTTAATTAGATGTTACACTCGTTACCCTAGCTAGACAATACATACTTATTTCAAAGGTCACAAATAGTGTGTTTTACTTGCATGCTTGCAGAGACAGGATTGTGTCCCTTTTACATTTTGAAATCTCCCACTGTGGGAAGAATAAAGGTATATATCATATCACGTTCCAGGTAAATTAACCCAGGGGTACATAGACCTTAAACTCGTGTTTAGGTGTTGCCTGCATCAGTAAAATCCCATGGCGTCTTCATGTTCTTTACCTGTTATTGCACTGCCTCGATGCCATTTTGTGTCGTTTTTTGTCTTAACAAGAGGTTTGAAAACACACTTTCTTTTTCAACGCACTAAGCTCTTTTATATGGCATATCCTCTCTCCCTGCGGTTACAGAATGGCGTCTCCTCTTTATCTTGCCCCGCGTGGGTGTTTAGAGGGCTTTTTGGCCTTGGGCATTGAGTCAATCTGAAAAAATACAATGTCAGAAGATGCATATTTGCATTTAGGTAAATTAGGTATGATTCAGGTACTGTAGATCTGGGTGGAGAGATCATCTTGGGCAGTGTTTTTACTTCAATACATTAGTGTTGCCTATCCCCTTGCGACGGCCTCTCTCGGCCCTGGTCACTTGGCTGAGAGCTGAGAGCGGTGCCAGTCAGCTGTACAAACACTCCATGTTGAATGGCTCTCCACAATGTGTACTTCTGTCAGTCTGCCTCGTCCCCCGGGGAGACTGCTCTCTGGTATCCACCTGGTTTACATCTTAAACAGACTTTACCAACATTGGGGATATTATTATATAATATCTCAGTTTGTATCTGTAAACGATGAAGCCTCGATGACCACCAACGTTAGTCACGGAGTTCCACAAGGTTCTGTCCGTGGACCAATTTGATTTACCTTTTTATACATGCTTGGCAATATTATAAGGAACCACTTCATAAACTTGAATTGTTATGCAGATGATACTCAACTATATCTCTCGATAAAACCAGACGTGATCAACCATCTCACTAAAATGTAAGCATGTCTTAAAGACATAAAAACTCGGATGACCTGCAACTTCCTGACGTTAAACTCTGACAACCGAAGTAATTCCACTCTGAGCACCTCAGAGATCAACGATCTGGTGATGTGGTTTCT
The DNA here is from genome assembly GCA_036178185.1 of Liparis tanakae. Classification (NCBI taxonomy): domain Eukaryota; kingdom Metazoa; phylum Chordata; class Actinopteri; order Perciformes; family Liparidae; genus Liparis; species Liparis tanakae. Next base: position 23,707,171 of record CM070107.1, read on the forward strand.
GTAGAAGGCGTTGCTCTGGCATCCAGCAGCAATGTAAAGAATCTGTTATCTTTGATCTTGACTTGTACTTTAACTCCCACGTAAAGCAAATCTCAAGGACTGCATTCTTCCATCTATGTCATATTTAAATAATCAGACGCATCTTATCTCAAATAGATGTTCATACTAGTTCATAGTTTTTTTACTAGATTATTGAAACCCTTTATTATCAGGCTACTCTACTACGTCTCTTAAGTCCCTCCAGTTAATTCAGGATACTGCAGCTCGTGTTCTCACAAACTAAGAGTACTAGCTACTTGTAGTTCCTCGAGTCTTAAAGAGTAGGATGGGAGCCAGAGCCTTTAGTTCAGGGTTCGTACGGTCATGGAAAACCTGGAAAGTCATGGAATTTTAAAATGGTAATTTCCAGGCCTGGAAAAGTCATGGAAAAAACTTAAATCACAAAAGTTTTGGAAAAGTCATGGAAATGTGTTAAAATCACGTGTTCTTATGTCGAGTTTGAGATAATTAATGTTTTTTAAAGAAAGACGCTCAAAATATAAGTCGGCATACGCTCTCAATACCCAAAATTGTTCATGTCTATACCGAGATTTCAGTTTGGTCATGGAAATTTGGTTTAATTTCCTGGAAATATCCTGGAATAGTCATGGAAAAGTAATGAAATAGTCATGGAAAAGTCATGGAAATCCATTGGTCAAAATGTGTAAGAACCCTGTTAGTTATCAAGCTCCTCTTTCATGGAACCAGCTCCACCTTCAGTCCTGGAGGCAGACACAGTCACCACCTTCAAGAGTAGACTGAAGACTTTCCTCTTTGACAGAGCTTATAGTCAGGGCTGAGTCAGGTTCACCTGGTCCACACCTGGAGATGCTGCTAGAGGCTGATAGCTGCTGGGGACCTTTAGGATGCACTGAGCACCTCTCTCCTCTTCTCTTTCTCCTATGGATGAATCTTCATCTCTCCATCACACATGACTAACTCTGCTTCCTCCCTGGAGTCTTTGTGACGTCACGTCTCATGGGGTCATGTGACCCTGCTGAGGCCCCGCCCACTCGTCCTCTCTACCTCCATCTTCCTGATGGATCATGGAGGTCTGGATCATGGTCCATGCCTACTACCAACTGTTCATACACTCTATCATATTAATTGAATGTGTTGTTACTCTGTAATGACTCCTTCTGGTCACATGACATCTCTTCATCTGTCCGTCCTGGAGAGGATCCTCCTCTGTTCTCTCCTGAAGGGTTCTTCTATTTCTTGGGAGTTGTTCCTGATCCGATGTGAGGACCTGGGTCAGACGTCGCATGTGTTCATATTGTAAAGCCCTCTGAGGCAAACTGTGAGACTGGGCTTTACAACATGAAGTGAGTTAACTCCAGGATGTGGGTTGGACTAAACGTGCACTTGTTCCGTAAGTGATTATGTTGGGGAGGACAAACGCAATCTTGAAGCAGGGTTCTGATTATGAAGTCCACCTGTCACACAGCAAACATGCATTTACAGCCGCCTTGTTTGCTGCCAACCAATGTGAATACAATAGTTCTACTACCGTCGCCACATTATGCTCCTACCGCAAGTTGCTTTCAAACATTAGCTCCACGGTTTAAATGTATTGTCTTTCTCCTTAAGGAATACTTAGTTACCCGCTTTGCGTTACTTATCCAGGAAGATGTATTGACTCTAGAGCTCTTCCACAAGAGTCTTGACCACAAATTATATTTATCATATAAAAGTCAGCCACGCAGTCATCATGCACGCACATAAACTCCTTAAATATTTTCAATATTGAAGTTTATAACTGAGATCACTGAGCAGCCCGTGTCTCCCGTCAGTTTGTTGTTCAGCCGTCTTCCCTCGTTCAGAGTAGTATGAGAAACTTTTAAACTGAACTTCAATCTGTTGTTCACATTAAACTTACATGTTTAGTGTCCTGCACAACTCGTCTGACCTTTTCACATAAGCCACTGCACTGCGGTGGGCGTGATGCAGGTATGAAGTAATGCATCGAATGCCACTGTGGTGATTGGTACCCAGCGGCTTAGGAGTAGCATGTGAGCACAACATGCATCCATAAGGTAACTAGTACAGGGAATCGTATTTCTCCTGTTTATTAAAGGAAAACAAGCTTCTTTACAATTTTATAATGATTTATTTTATATAGCCCAAAATGACATTTGCTTCAGTGGGCTTTACAATCTGTACACATACAAATGATCCATTTTTAAGTTATGAAAAGATGTGCTGCAGTTTGTTTTTGTACAGGTCATTTTCTTTGTATTTTAAGATGTCTAAAGTTAAGATCTTTGAATGCATTAATATAATTGTTTTCCCGCTCTAAGAGGCTTATTGTTCCAGCGGATTTGTTGGTGGTTACAGTAACATTTACCCAGCACAACACGCTTCCCTTTTGCATGTTACTTCCTATTTCCCCATGGCTTCCTTAAACCACGCGTTCCCCTCTATGGTTAACGCCATGGTCTTTGTTTGTCACGTCGTTCAGAACACAATGGTCCAAGAATAGCACGCGTGACGGCAGGAGGGGCAGAGCTCGCAGATACAGGAAGGTGTCGGGTCAGATGCGCGCTTAATTGGCCAGAATCAAAGAGAGTATCGCACATTGTGCCTCGTCCGGCTATTTCTGTGTGCGTGTTTACGTACGTTTAGTTTGTGTGCGTCGTGAGGTCGGCCAGACGAGCCCTAGGTGGCATGGAAGGAGGAAGAGTAGGAAGGCCCCGTCCTAGAGGGAGGACGAGAAGAGCCCTAGGTGGGATGGAAGGAGGAAGAGTAGGAAGGCCCCGTCCTAGAGGGAGGACGAGAAGAGCCCTAGGTGGGATGGAAGGAGGAAGAGTAGGAAGGCCCCGTCCTAGAGAGAGGACGAGAAGAGCCCTAGGTGGGATGCATGTTGGGGAGGGAGGATGAGAGTGCTGACAAGGCGGTTATAAGTATATTTTTTATTTTCTGTATTTTGTACCCTGCTTAGTCGCACACTTGCACATCCACCTCCCTTTCATCCCAGACAGACCGAACTCTGTCCAAACAGGAACGGCGTCTTCATCAGTTTAGTGCGTTCAGTCATTGTCGTTTCCCTCCTCGGGCTTTAGCTCACTTCCTCTCTCCCACACTGCCATCCATTCATTCATTCATTCATTCATTCATTCATGTTCCTTCTGTTCTTCTGGACAGAACTGCCAACCGTCACACAGTTCCTCCTGAATGTCAGGGAGAGGGGATCGTGAATGTTTGGCTTTGACTGCTCTCTGTGGATTACTCTTTGGCATACGCTCGCTGTACACAAGAACCAGCTTGTCCACCTCGGTGTGTGTGAATGGGGTCACGCAGACCTTCACTGGGCTGCACGCGGTCAGGCCACGCCACGCCTCGCCTCGTCGGTACGGGGAGAGCCGTGTCCGGCAGCTGAGCGCTCGTGGCCTCTCTGATGGACGGTTTGTCGTGCGAGGCACGTTTGTTTCAGATTGGACCCAATGAAACCAGCGGCTAGACTGTTTACTTAAAAAAGAAACTGTCAGTAAATATCAGCTGATTTTAAATCCATTTGTAGCGGCCATTTGTTGTACGAAGTCAAACAAAACTATAAATCAAACCGCCGCTGATGCACCGTGGCTTTGACTGTTGACGCATGAAAAAGAAACTGCCGGTTATTATTCTTGACACTTCCCCTCTGTGCTGTGGTAAACCACCACCGGCCGCCCTGGTGCATGCTGGTCCTGTGCTTATATTACTTTACAATAAAACCTAAATACAGATGTCAAATTAAATAGCTCCAACAATATTACTTCTTGGTAAATTGTGACAGAAAATAGTAAGATTCCCAAATATACACCAATTTCTATGATCCACGTGTCAGCTATTGTCCTCATTAACTTTAAAGAATTTAAGTGTAACTTTCTCATTGTTGTGCCTCAGACTCGTATTGACAAGGAAAAGCACAACATGATCAAATTTGAGACGCTGGAGATCATTAGAGAAATGACATTATGCAGAACGAGCTCCTCCCCGAGGAGACGCAGCAGGAGCTCATTGTGACGACGACGACGAAACAAAGAGCCGGACGGGGGCGGCAACATGAGGAACCGGGGCTGGAAACGAGGCCAGCTTCTTCTGATCCTGCTTCATTGTGTGACCCCATGACCTCCTTTACGTCACTGGAGAGGGGACCAGGGTTACGGCGCTCTGCTAGATAAGTGGGACAGATTGAGACAACGGTGTGCATTTCCTCTTTCTGCAAACTGCACAGAAGCGTTCAGGGAGTACCTGCTCTACTCGGGGATCGACCTGCACTTCTCAGGAAAACACCATCACAAATCCATACTGCTACTCGGTGGGCTTTTCTAAAAACACGGAAGTTAAATGTTTCGTGGCTTGCAGCTTGTGAGGCTGACGAACCTAAAAGGTTCATTTTGTTTCAACTCTTAGCACGTGGCTCAGATATGTTATTACCCTTGGATAAGAGTGCAGTCGAAGGTGAATAGCTCCTGAGCTGTGGCCCCTCAAGTCACACTAGAAACATGGCGGCCCTCTTTGAACCATTGGACCTGCTCACCAACACGTTGGAACTATTCCTGTATCCTCCTGTTCATCTCAAGTGTGTTTTGCACCATCTGCCCTCCTGAAGACACAACAGCCTGTTTAATGCTGCTGGAGAACCGCGTGGCGAGCAGGTGCTCCACTCGAGGGTGTTCTTACATGCATAATACATGTAATGTAATGTGCATATTATTCCTGAGGGCAACACATCTATAAACCTGAACCTGCTCCAGCGCAGGCTAACCCAAGTTGGCTGGACAAACTGAATTCAATAGTAGGTGGACGATCAATGGAGAGAATGACGGGCGTGTGGCGGGCGGAGAGACCATTATAACAGGGTGGGGGGCGCCACCCTGTTATAATGGGAGGGGAAACACTGTACTAATAAAAACATGTCATGTGAAAACCTGCATTAAATTAAGAGAAAGGGATGAGGCGATGTTGGTAAGCTGGCCTTGGAGGCAAGTCACTTAGCCCATCCCCCGACTCGTGCTTCTAGAGAGCAGAGCAGAATAATGAGATTGTATAGATAAACTCCAGACCTCAGGTAATTGTTTAATGCGCTGCGTGTGCCCATTGAGTCGCCCAGTGGCGTATACCAGGAGAGTAGATCCTCATTCGCCCTATTACTTGAGTATTAAATACATGTTATGTTGTTACCGCTTGAATTGTAAAAAGAAAGTATTTTCTTTGTTGTCACCAGTAGGTCCCCCCCCCCCCCCCCCCTAAGCACCAATAAGCAATGAGCAGCCAGAGGGATATTCGGTAATAAACATTATTCCGACCGCAGACCGTGTCTCTGCTCTCCAACCACGTCTTCAGTCTGTCCAGCTCCTTTATAGAGACACACAGATAGTCATCAGCTGGACTGATTACCAATCAGTCATAACCCTGACCCTCCCCCATCATAACCCTGACCCTCCCTCATCATAACCCTGACCCTCATCATAACCCTGACCCTCATCATAACCCTGACCCTCATCATAACCCTGACCCTCATCATAACCCTGACCCTCCCCCATCATAACCCTGACCCTCATCATAACCCTGACCCTCCCCCATCATAACCCTGACCCTCCCCCATCATAACCCTGACCCTCCCCCATCATAACCCTGACCCTCCCCCATCATAACCCTGACCCTCCCTCGGCGTGGCGTGTGACGCGTCGTCTATTGCGTGCCATGCCGGCTGTACCGTTTACAGAGCGGTCGACTTCCTCCGCTGCCCGCTTAGCGGAGAAGCGACCATCAGTGACACACTTTCCGACTCTTCCCTTGTCTTGTCGCCATAACAACTAACGGCAATCTCCGATTTCTCTTGAACTGCTTGACGGTTCAATGTCCGTTCCACTGTCATTCAATTTCTGTGGGAGAGGAGTTTCCTTGAAAGAGATTGCGATAGTACTCAATATATGCACCGCGCCTACAGTTTCCCCAGCGAATCCCGCAGGGGATTCATTGAGCTGAATGGAAACCGTATCTGCTGCTGGTGCTCTGTGACTTTGCAGAGTGGGATTACAGGTGTGGTTTCATCTCCACGGGCCTGGAGTCCTGCGACCGAGACACTGATGGGAAGATGAAAGTCTGTTTTTAGTATGAAGCGCCCCTTTTCATGTGCTTTGCTCCAAATGACAACATCTGTCTGTGTGTCTTAGAAATCCTCGTTCAGGGGGAACAACACGATCCTGTGTGAAGGAGGGGTCAGGACAAGAGCTCAGTCAGAGCGTGATGGAGAGAAGATAAAGGGACTCTGGGTTTCGTTGTTGTGAGGGGTTTTCCCAAAGAGCACAATAAATGTAGCCTCCTCCTCCGAGGATCAGACACCGGCCAAACCCACATCCTCTCCTTACGCCACACGACACCCGAGCTATTCTTACTCTCCCTCTACCCTCTCAGGTTTGGAAGTCTGTCCTGATAACATCGGCACTAAGGCTTTATAGGTGTGTTAACATGTGCTTTCTTTGCTTTAAATAATTGTTATCTCCACAAATAATGAATAGTGTAATACACTTTATATGGCATTTTTTTAAAAGGTTGCAACACTAAAAAATAAAAGAAGACGCAACACAACGTGTCTTTGTGTCGGCCGACCTTTCGTCCGTTTTAATAAAACTCGTGATTTCTGCAGCATGCCGATGTTTGCGTGACAAAAATAAAATACAGAATGTGATCAATTAAGTCCACATAAACGGTGACGTTTATGAAGTCATTTGCGATGAACTGCAGAAGATGTGTCCTCTTTCCTAAACGCCTCTCTGCACACTTTTTTTTAATTTGCTTTAATTTGTTTACTGCGAAACCCGCCCAGACTCGATGGAAAACGAACCAGACGTATCCATGTCCCTCTGATTCGCCCCGGCCAAACGGACCACATGGAAGCGGCCCAAGATGAGCAATAACACCGACTGTGCTGCGTCTAGCGGATTGAATGCGTCTATGATCTCAGCTCGCCAAAAGACCCTCCCTTTGTTCATAGACCTTCACATCCTCGACTTTCTTCAGCCCGGCCGCTAAACTTGTGTTTACTGATAAGAGCCCACCCAGGGCGGGTTTCCTCAGATGTTCACAGCAAACTGCCTGCAACTTCAAACGTAATTCCCAGTAAAAAATAATCTAGCTGGTATTGCCAACAAATGGCTGCTCCGGATTGCTCTATCATTGTTGATGACATCATCTTACTGTAGGTTTGGGTCAAGTGCTGGAAAACCCCGGCACTGATTTAGAATTCCTGGTCAAGAAATTGAAAAGGGAGCCGACTCCCAACCCTCAGCAGCTTCTTGACTCCGTCAAAGGGCTCTAGGCTCGATAACCCGATCACAAAAGGTCAGGTGAGGATGTGAGACTGACAAACTGGTTGAAGTACTTGTGACGTGAGGCATTTGGCCCAGAGTCACAGCCAGGTGGACTAGTCGGAGCTGCCTGGTTTGTCGATGTTTTTTGCTGCATGGGATCCTTATATAAAATGTTTTTTCATTTCTAAAATTCTTGAACCTTTTGTCGCGTCTGCGTAATGATGCTTAGAGCTTTGTTTCTGTTTTTCTCACAGAGAAGCTGATGGTGTACCAGCGGGAGTTCCATGCCTTGAAAGAGCGCCTCCGCGTGGCCGAGCACCGGACGCTGCAGCGCTCCTCGGAGCTCAACCACATCCTGGAGCAGTTCCGACGCGCCATCGCCGACACCAACAGCAGCAAGGACGCGCTCATCAACTTCTCAGGTGACGGACGCCGGGGAAGACTCGGTCACTCCAAGCTAAGCCAGCGTTCCCTCTCGGGTTGCCCCACCTGTCGTATAGCTTACTATCAAACACGTGCGTTGCTCCTTCTTTGGCCAGTTTTTCAATTTCGTGACATTGTTGCAGAAAAATGTGACGTACTTTTTCTAAGCGCTAGCTCATTTTGAATGAAAATGTCATCTTGCACACACACACAAAGGGGAACATGAACACTGGAACGGATCCTAGGAGTTAACTTGGCATCCAAAAATAAACGCAACAAAACAAACGGCACACATCCAGAAGTAGTATCAGTATCCAGAGTCGAGCCCACCGCAAGTACAAATGACAATCTACACACACAAAAACACACAAACATACACACCTACACACATCCATCCATATACATATACACACCTACACACATCCATCCATATACACATACACACCTACACACAAACATCCATATACACATACACACCTACACACAATCATACATACACACCTACACACAACCATCCATATACACATACACACCTACACACATCCATCCATATACATATACACACCTACACACAATCATACATACACACCTACACACAACCATCCATATACACATACACACCTACACACAAACATCCATATACACATACACACCTACACACAACCATCCATATACACATACACACCTACACACAACCATCCATATACACATACACACCTACACACAATCATACATACACACCTACACACAACCATCCATATACACATACACACCTACACACAACCATCCATATACACATACACACCTACACACAACCATCCATATACACATACACACCTACACACAATCATACATACACACCTACACACAACCATCCATATACACATACACACCTACACACAACCATCCATATACACATACACACCTACACACAATCATACATACACACCTACACACAACCATCCATATACACATACACACCTACACACAACCATCCATATACACATACACACCTACACACAATCATACATACACACCTACACACAACCATCCATATACACATACACACCTACACACAACCATCCATATACACATACACACCTACACACAATCATACATACACACCTACACACAACCATCCATATACACATACACACCTACACACATCCATCCATATACACATACACACCTACACACAACCATCCATATACACATACACACCTACACACAACCATCCATATACACATACACACCTACACACAACCATCCATATACACATACACACCTACACACATCCATCCATATACACATACACACCTACACACAACCATCCATATACACATGCACACCTACACACAACCATCCATATACACATACACACCTACACACAACCATCCATATACACATACACACCTACACACATCCATCCATATACACATACACACCTACACACAACCATACATACACACCTACACACAACCATCCATACACACCTACACACATCCATCCATATACACATACACACCTACACACAACCATACATACACACCTACACACAACCATCCATACACACCTACACACAACCATACATACACACCTACACACAACCATCCATACACACCTACACACATCCATCCATATACACCTACACACAACCATCCATACACACCTACACACAACCATCCATACACACCTACATACACATACCATACACATACACACCTACACACAACCATCCATACACACCTACACACAACCATCCATACACACCTACACACAACCATACATACACGCCTACACACAACCATCCATACACACCTACACACATCCATCCATATACACGTATCCCGCACAACATTCCCACCCATCGAGTCGTCATATACTCGTAAAGAGTTTCTGCTCCATAGTTGTATGTTTTTAAGTGGCGGCATCACCGTTGTACATGAACAGGCGGTGTGGGTAGAAGTTTCTCTCTAAACTGTCATCGTTTAATGAAACTGAGAAGAGGACGCCACTAAACTTGTTTTTCTTTTTCCTCCGTGTGTCTTTCAGATGAGACGCAGAAGCTCCTGAAGGATCTGTCCAACAGGAAGCCGCTGCAGGTGCCAAACATCTACCATCACATGCCTCACCTGCTCAACAACGAGGGCAGCCTGCATCCTGCTGTGCAGGTCGGGCTCGGCCGCACGGGAGGTGAGACGCCCACACGCCCACACGCCCACACGCCCACACGCCCACACGGCTACACGCCCACACGCCCACACGCCCACACGCCACACGCCCACACGCCTACACGCCTACACGCCACACGCCTACACGCCTACACGCCCACACGCCCACACGCCCACACGCCCACACGCCCACACGCCACCCACACGCCACACGCCACACGCCACACGCCACACGCCTGCACACGCCACGCCACACGCCACACGCCACACGCCCACGCCACACGCCACACGCCACACGCCACACGCCCACACGCCACACGCCACACGCCACACGCTACACGCCACACGCACCACGCCCCACACGCCACACGCCACGCCACACGGCACACGCCCACACGCCACACGCCACACGCCACACGCCACACGCCACACGGCTACACGCCCACACGGCTACACGCCACACGCCACACGCCACACGCCTACACGCCACACGCCACACGCCACACGCCACACGCCACACGCCACACACGCCACGCCACACGCCACACGCCACACGCCACACGCCCGCCACACGCCACACGCACACGCCACACGCCACACGCCACACGCCCACACGCCACACGCCACACGCCACACGCCACACGCACGCCACACGCTTACACGCCACACGCCACACGCCACACGCACACGCCACACGCCACACGCCCCACGCCACACGCCACACGCCACACGCCACACGCCACACGCCACACGCCACACGCCACACGCCACACGCCACACGCCACACGCCTACACGCCCACACGCCTACACGCCCACACGGCCACACGGCCACACGCCACACACGCCACACGCCACACCGCCACACGCCACACGCCACACGCCACACGCCACACGCCCACACGCCACACGCCACGCCACACGCCACACGCCACACGCCACACGGCCACGCACACGCCACGCCACACGCCACACGCCACACGGCTACACGCCCACACGCCCACACGGCTACACGCCCACACGCCCACACGCCTACACGCACCACAAACTGGGGACAACAGTAACTTCCCTGATCCATGCGGCCGTTCTCTGAATATGCCAGCCACACAAACAGGCGGCCCTCCAGAGACCCTCTCTCCCCGGAGGCGGTCGAGTCTCGACACGCTTCCAGTTGGTTGTTCACAACAAGAATCCCCTCTGGAAGAAGCTTTTCAAGAGCATCCTTCTGGAGAACTCTGTTGGGTCATTTCCTATTTACAAGCTGTTTCTCGTCTCTTCGCGTGATCAAACGGGGTTTTCCTTTTTCGCTTCACATCTCCATCTTACTTTATATTTAGGACATATTCTGGCACTTTGTGTTAAAAATGCTTTTCGTTGTCCTGTTTTTATCGCAGCGAAGAGCTGCGCTCTGTAACTTTGAGAAAAATGCTGTAAAAAGAAAGGTTACTTTAGGAAAAATAAAATACTTAATTGAAGTCACTCAAAAACCTTAAAGGTGCAACACGCCCCGTCAAAGCTGAACTTTGTCAATAGCCTCTTTTAAAAATAATTATTTTAATTAATTCCTATTTTCAGTCACCATTTTGTTCCACTCCTTTGACCTTTCCTCTTTGAACTGACCTCTGGGAGGACTCCTTATCTTCTCACTGATAGTCGTGTCACACGCTGACGTGCTGAGCAGCTCTAGTGGTCGTTCCACATTCCTGATGTATTTGAGGAGTGGGAAAGAGTTTCTCGTGCCTCGCCTGAAGCTTGTTTGGTGCATACATCCTTACCATTATTGGCTCTTAGCCAGTGTTTCTCTTGTTGACAGGTGGGTGTGGATGTGTAACCGTTTGAGGCTCTTTGGCTCTCTCCAGACTGGAGTGTCTAGTTTGTTGCTGCCTCTTGTTCATCTCCAGCTTCTCGACCTAAAACTCTCGGTCGTGTTCACTGGAATGCACAAAACCAGCTACAGGGAAGTGGCCTTGTGATTCTTTACCTCTGTATCTTACATCGTGTACTCCCCGCCCCCCCTTGTTTCACTACTCCAAGCATATCTGACATTGGGATATTCATAGCTGTGCAAATGAGGACACCCTCTCCCTTTAGATTGAACAAGATGACGTGCGATCGGTTCAGAGAGGGGTTGGGCCTGACTGGAGCCCCTTTGGAGCCAAACCAACAGAAGAGCCTTATTGTAAAGCAGCCCTGCTGGTCCCAAACACACACCGCTCGCCAACGTGTGCCCTTTTGCACACAGTCGGTACTTATGCTGTTGCCAAGCGGCGGCAACATGTTTACACCGCTCGGCTATTTAACATTGCGGCATGCTCCAGCTGAACATCTATATTTCGGCCCATTTTGGAATTCCTCGTGCTGCATGGCTGTGGACTCTTATGCCGACATTCAATTCAATGTTTTTAGTACAGCGCACAATCACAAATCTGCCTCGCCGTCCCCCTCGCCGCCGCTCACAGCAGTTCTGTCTTTGTGAGCGAGGCGCCGATTACACTTCAGGCCTGCATCTTTGTTGGTTCTCTCTTTGCTCGTTTCCCGTACTCGATTCCTTTCCTAGGATAGCGCTGCGTGTCCACTATCAGCGACGGGTTCAACGTGGCAGAAACCTTTGCATCTGTTGATTACTCATTCAGTTCATCAATCGTCACACTCTGACCACGGAGAACTCATTTGAAACTAATTGCAACTCTGTAGTGTTTGTTTTCAACACATTCCTACGCCTTAGAAACCAGTGAGCCCTGTTCCTGAATGTTGGGCCGCGCTGCAATCCTGCCCCTTTTTATATCAAACGTCACCCTTTTGTATTTTGCCGTGAGACGAAGCTTTAGTTTCGTGCATCAATGATTTTTATTGAATAAGCAGCAGCAGCTCGTCTCAGCGAGGGTCCTGGTTGCCTAGCTGCATCGCTGCAATGCTACTGAGGAAAAGAGAGGGCCGAAACGCACGCCAGCCGTCCACCTGCGGGCTAAGAGCCCACGCCCACGCGTCGCCGCGGGAATAGAACGACCAGGTGGCCCTGGCCCTGACGCATCGTTCATCTTGTTCTTGGATGTTTGCCGTTCCTGCAGAAGTGGATCTATATGTTGCTGGTTGGATGATTCAAGCCGTATAATGCGGCGTGTGATTTATGACGACGGCTGCCCCTGCATTGAGCCGCCTCTTAAGTAACGAGGTGTGTGTGTGTGTGTGTGTGTGTGTGTGTGTGTGTGTGTGTGTGTGTGTGTGTGTGTGTGTGTGTGTGTGTGTGTGTGTGTGTGTGTGTGTGTGTGTGTGTGTGTGTGTGTGGGGTCTGGCTCAAGGACAACAGCCAGAGGATCTTTGTTTTTTTAGAAAGGAACCGCTTAGTTTTAAATATTTGTTTGCAATATATGTTACCCTACAGATACAAAGAACATAAGATCATCATGTATGTACTAAAAACCGGAAAACATCATATTGGCGGATTAATGTTGTCTCATCAGAATAATTCACATGAATGCCACTCAGACCTTTTGCATCTTTATCTTGTGTTTTCTCCTGGATATTATAAACGTAGCTCATGTACGCGTGTCGCGTACCCAATCAGCTCCATCTCAATGATGGGACGAGCAAAAGGAAATGTAGATCGTTTCGTTTTTTTGTCCCCTGTGAAGAACATTAAGAGGACGGTTGAGTGAAGCACTCGGCTGATGGAGGAGGAGGAGGAGGAGGAGGAGGAGGAGGGGAGGCTGTCGCAGTCGGTCCTGCTCACGCTGCACTTACACATTACCACTCGTTCACTGTCTGCCACCTTCCCTTCTTCCATCACTCCGTCTCCTCTCCTCCACCCACGGACTCCTTTCTTCCTCGACCTAGTTCCTTGCAGCTTAGTGCGAGAGACACAAAGCAGGACTGGGACAGCTTGGCCACGCCGCACAGATCGCTCTGCCCCCCCCCTTCTCTCTCTCTTTCTCCCCCCTCCACTGTGCCGCTCACTCGTTCCGCACCTCCGGTTCGTGCCCCCACCAGCATCCCGTCTTTAAACCCGAGGCGCATTAGCCCCGGTCCATATACAACTCTACGAGACGTCCGTCACAAAACTTCTCTAAACAAGTATTTGCATTATGCAAAACGTTACGCAAAACCGCCTTCTGATTTGAGCTCCGGTCAGGGCCGGTGTACGGCACAGAGGAGACCCGACTGGCTCTCTGCTCGCGCCCTCCCAAGAGATCCCTGGGTCCTCGGTCCACCCATCTGGTTTCACGTCTGACGGTCTGCCGTCTCCACAGGAAGTACGAGGCCGTCCATTGTTCCTCCACCGCAGACGACGGTAGCGACGCTCCTCCTCTCGTCCTCTCGTCCTCTCCTCCTCTCGTCCTCTCCTCCTCTCCTCCTCTCCTCCTCTCGTCCTCTCTCCTCCTCTCTCCTCTCTCTCCTCTCCTCCTCTCCTCTCCCTCCTCTCGTCCTCTCTCCCTCTCCTCTCCCTCTCCTCCTCTCCCCTCTCTCCTCCTCTCCTCTCCCTCCTCCTCGTCCTCTCTCCCTCCTCCTCCCTCCTCTTCCTCCTCCTTCCTCCTCCCTCTCCCTCCTCTCTCCTCCTCGTCCTCTCGTCCTCTCCTCCCCTCTCCCTCTCCTCCTCCTCTCCCTCTCCTCTCTCTCCCTCGTCCCCTCTCCTCTCCCTCTCCCTCCTCTTCCTCTCTCCTCCTCTCGCCCTCTCTCCTCTCCTCCTCTCCCTCCCTCTCGTCTCCCTCTCCTCCTCTCTCTCTCTCCTCTCTCCTCCTCTCCTCCCTCTCCCTCCTCTCCCTCCCTCTCCTCTCGTCCTCTCCTCTCCTCTCTCCTCCTCCCTCCCTCTCTCTCCTCTCCTCCCTCTCCTCCCTTCCTCTCTCCCCTCTCCTCCCTCCCCTCTCCTCTTCCCTCCCCTCTCCCTCCTCTCCTCCTCCTCCTCTCTCTCCTCCTCCTCCTCGTCCTCTCCTCCTCCTCTCCCTTCCTCTCCTCTCCCCTCTCCTTCCTCCCTCTCCTCTCTCCTCCCTCTCGCCCTCCCTCTCCCTCCTCCTCTCCTCCTCCTCGTCCTCTCCTCTCCTCCTCCGTCCTCTCCTCCCCCTCCTCCCTCTCTCCTCCCCCTCTCCTCCCTCCCCCTTCTCCTCCTCTCTCTCCTCCTCCCCTCCTTCCCTCCTTCCTCGTCCCTCCTCCCTCCTCTCCTCCCTCTCTCCTCTCCTCCTCCTCTCTCTCTCCCTCTCCTCCTCCCTCTCTTCCTCTCCTCTCCTCTCCTCTCCTCCCTCCTCGCCCTTCTCCTCCTCCCTCCTCTCCCTCTCCTCCTCCTCCTCCCCCTCCTCCTCCTCCTCCTCCTCTTCCTCCTTCCTCCCTCTCTCTCTCCTCTCTCTCTCCTCTTCCTCCTTCCTCTCTCCTCTCTCCCTCTCCTCTCCTCTCTCCCTCTCTTCCTCCCTCTCTCGTCCTCTCTCCCTCCCTCCTCTCTCCTCCTCTCCTCTCCTCTTCCTCTCTCTCTCCTCCTCTCCTCCTCTCGTCCTCTCCTCCTCTCCTCCTCTCTTCCTCTCCTCCTCTCCTCCTCTCTCCTCCTCGTCTCGTCAGCTCCATATAAGATCGTTTGTTTGGGCGTCTGTGGGTCAGTGGGTAGCAGGTCCGTCTTTCAATCAGGGGGTTGGAGGTTCAAGCCCCGCCCTAGTCGATGTGTCCTTGAGCAAGGCACTTCAGCCTGAGTGTCTCCCTGTGGCTGCTCTACGGTGTGAAGGTAACAGGGTTGTCAGCTTTGGATAGAAGCGTTGTTCAGCCTGTTCAATGCAACGCCGTATTAACCGCTCGTGGTTTTGAAGATGACGCGTGTGATGAGAGGCCGGCCCCTCCCCCAGCTCGGCTCCTCCCTCCTCTCCCACTCCTCTTCTGGCTGCTGATGGCTCTGGTCCGCCGGGCTGTGTTCACTTTGCTGGTGAAACGAGTTTGGGAAGTAATTCAGCTCGATTCATTGAATCTGATTATCAGCCATTGGCACAGGATTGTTGTTTGAAGACACTTTTTAATAACACGCGCTGTGGTAGTGCAGATTCCAAACTCTCGGTCCTCCTTCCCGCTGCCTGGCGTCGGTCTCGGCATCGATTTGCGATCTTGTGGAGCGTGGCCAATGTAGACGTTGCGTTGCGAGTGAAGATTATTTTGATTAAACTGCAGCCGATGGCACGTCCTGTTCTCACCTCAGGCTCTTTCTCAGTTACCATGGTGATGGGGATCCCAACGGTGAAGCGGAAGGTGAAGTCTTATCTGTCGGAGACGCTGCATTCGCTGATAGACAAGCTGTCCCCGGAGGAGAAGCTGGATTGCGTCATTATCGTCTACGTTGGGGAGGTGAGCTCAGACCTGCACAGCCAGACGCTTCTGCCAGACAAGTCAACAAAATGTTCGACAAGAGTTCTCTGCGTCTTATGCGTTTGTCTCGTTTGATCCACAGACCGACGTGGACTACGTTCACAGCGTGGTGGCTGGCTTGGAGAAGGAGTGAGTACACCTTGTGCTCCCTGACGGGTGGAGCTGTTGGCCCTCAGCACAGCGTACGCTCACCTGAGCTGAGGAGGTGCCGTCCACCCTCTGCCAGATCCACTCTTTACCAGCCCGAGGAGCACGACTCCATCACTTTCATCACAGACGCCCTTTTTTCTATTTCTACGACTTCACAGCTTCCTCATGATAAACGTATTTCCTCATGTGGAGACTGAGCAGGTGGCAGGAAGCGGCATGTTGAGTCTGAGTCTGTCAATGTATGCAAAGCGGTAAAGACACAAATGGGATCTGGCTCAAATCTGATAGTCACATTACTAGTGTGTGTGTGTGTGTGTGTGTGTGTGTGTGTGTGTGTGTGTCACCATATCAACATGATCCTCTTCCTCCAGGTTTACGACAGAGCTGAGTTCAGGCTTGCTGGAGGTGATCTCCCCGCCAACCGCCTATTACCCCGAACTCGCCAACCTCAAAGAGACCTTTGGAGACTCCAGAGAGCGAGTCAAGTACGTTCACGTAGCCGGGACCTCTGTGTCCTCACTGCTCCGATTAGAAACGAAATGTGATCCAAATCATGAAGGCAATCGTGGTGAAACCAGCCTGAGAGAAATGAAATACAGAAGAGCTGTGAAGTAGAAGGATGAGTCAGGGGAGGAGGGAGGGAGGGAGGGAGGGAGGGAGAGAGCTTTTACGTGGGCTGCCTAGGTACTTAGTATTCCACCGGCATTTCTCAAGGTCAGACCAATGTCAGCGGCAGCAGCAGCCGCCTCCATCTCTTCTCTCTGATGATCCTCTATACTTATCTTCTTTTTATAGTCGGCTAACAACGGGCTTCATTAGAAAACTGTTCATGGTGCATTTCTTTGCTTACGAGAGAGAGAGAGAGAGAGAGAGAGAGAGAGAGAGAGAGAGAGAGAGAGAGAGAGAGAGAGAGAGAGAGAGAGAGGAGAGAGAGAGAGAGAGAGAGAGAGAGAGAGAGAGAGAGAGAGAGAGAGAGAGAGAGAGAGAGAGAGAGAGAGGAGAGAGAGAGAGAGAGAGAGAGAGAGAGAGAGAGAGAGAGAGAGAGAGAGAGAGAGAGAGAGAGAGAGAGAGAGAGAGAGAGAGAGAGAGAGAACACCACCTGTCTTAGTGCAAGTGCATCCATGTCCCGATAGTTATAGTGTACGTTAAACGTGTGTGTGTGTGTGTGTGTGCCACCCCTGGAAGCATCACAAACACCTGCAGCCCACGAGTCAGACTGCAACAAGGGCAGATATTCAGATCAGAGAATTAGTGTGAAAGCTTCCGTTTATCAATTATTCAAATAGTCTATTGTCCAGCGGACCTGTTGATACCTTTTTGCACAATAGAGCTTTTTGTAAAGCAGTGTGATTTCATCCAAGAGGGAAGCTTTTAAAATGTGGTGACGGTGATTTGACTTTATTCTATATTTATATTCCCATGATGCTCGTCAATGACTTTTCTTCCTCTTTCTCTCTTTTAGATGGCGAACCAAGCAGAATCTGGACTATTCCTTCCTCATGATGTATGCTGTGAGCAAAGGTGTTTACTATGTCCAGGTACGTCCTTAAATAGATGCATGAATAAAATGAATGTTTCCATAGCAACTTGTTTGAGTGCAATTTAGGGAAAGCTTAGTTACTCATGCGCGTCAGCGGGAAAGCTGTCGCTGTGAAAGCCTGTTACCGGGCAGACACCGGTCTGCTTCTAGTTTGGAGCATGGCGCAACAAATCCATGTGCGTTGTTCCATCAGGCTGGGATCACGTTCACTCATTCTAAGCCTCACCCTCTTCCACTTGCAGCCCTCATCCGTCCACTGTGGGGATGTTTATACAAATGTTTACTCTCAACATATTGGAATCGCTAACACCCGCCATTTGAAGTTCAGTGTCGCTGTTTGTGATCACCGTCTTTCTGTTTCGTCCGTGGCCTTCTCGTTTCCATTCCGGCTCTCGCCTGAAGGGAACAGGTGACGTCCGTCTGACTTCTACTCCCGTTTAGCGTAGCGTAGCGTAGGTAGGTGTGTGTGTGTGTGTGTGTGTGTGTGTGTGCTTCAGACGGTCGTCCTGAGTGAACGTAGAGGCTCCTCCCCCTCTCCCACGACATCGCCCCTCCCTCTGAAGCCGTTTTCCCCGTCTCTCTCTCTGTTCCTCAGCTGGAGGATGACATAGTGGCCAAGCCCAACTACTTTGCAACTATGAAGAACTTTGCCCTGCAGCTCTCGTCGGAGGACTGGATGATCCTGGAGTTCTCTCAGCTGGGCTTCATTGGTACGATGCTCTTAGCATGTGATTAATACTCTATCTGTCGAATTCTGCAGAGTTCTGTGAAGCCAAACAGCGGCTCGCCTCGCTAAAGGGACTATCGACACATTCTCTTAACGCAGGATTTTCAAACCCTCTTGGCACATAGTTCGCATGCTGCGAGACGGGTTGGTGTATGAGGAACAGTTAAATGAACCGTTGATGGATCTGCAGCAGCCAGTAAAGAGAACATGGAAATTATATTGGTCGGCAGTCCAATGCTTTTGCATGGAAAAGCTCATTTAAGTTCAATTGAGCCCATCACTTCATGTAAATGAGGAATGGGTACACTACATTCTTTGACAACAACAACAAAGTTCAGACTAATATCTTCGTCATCTTGTTCATGATGCTTAAAGCTTCTTTGCAGAATCATCTAATGTCAGAGAGAAGGAGGCTGGCCCCAGAATGCTTATTTTAGAGCACTCTCATTAGCTCTGCGTCACACACACACACACACACACACACACACACACACACACACACACACACACACAGAGAGCGCTAAGGAGTCATACATACCGATTCTCTCTTTCCTCCAGGCAAGATGTTCCAGGCTCCGGACTTGAACCTCATCGTCGAGTTCATCTTCATGTTCTACAAGGAGAAGCCCATCGATTGGCTGCTGGACCATATTCTCTGGGTCAAAGTCTGCAATCCTGAGAAAGACGCGGTATGCACCGTGGTCACTGTGTGGAGATGCGTGCCATGGTGGGGGGGTGGGTCTCATCATTCCGCCCTTCTCCCTTTTCAAAGAAACACTGCGAGCGGCAGAAGTCCAGCCTGCGCGTGCGGTTCCGACCCTCCCTGTTCCAACACGTGGGACTCCATTCCTCTCTCGCTGGAAAGATCCAGAAGCTGACGGTGCGTCTGGAGCCCTCGGCGCTCTTCGTGGGGACGATAGTCGAGGGTTGAGGTTCCCCTGTAAACGTGCTTGATGTCCCCCTCTGTCGGTGTCTGTAGGACAAGGACTTCCTGAAGCCGCTGCTCCACAAGATGCACGTCAACCCCCCAGCCGAGGTCTCCACTTCAGTGAAGGTATCACCAGGGTTCCCATCACAAACATGAGCGCTGCATCTTTACTTTACAGTCGGTGATCTACAGGTTCAATCTGCTGTGTTGAGGAATTGTTTGCACAAATTCTCAAAACATGTCATTTTAAATGTCCTAAACTGAGCTGAGGCAACAGTTTTCCTCTTCGTTTTGGGAAAGCGTTCCAACGATGTCCCTCTGTCCTTTAATCACATGTGATCTGCTACTATCTCTGTGCTCCTCGTAATGCTATGCGATCTGGACGGTTGTTAAATTCATTAAAACAATTACAAAAGCAATAATGTCAAAGGCCATCCCGGTGGAACAAACGTGTGTTGTTGTTGTTGTTGTTGTGTTCTGCAGGTGTATCAGGGTCACACGCTGGAGAAGACGTACCTGGGGGAGGACTTCTTCTGGGCCATCACGCCCACCACAGGAGACTACGTCCTCTTCAAGTTTGACCGGCCTGTTAGTATAGAGAAGTATGTATGACTCTGTGTGTGTGTGTGTGTGTGTGTGTGTGTGTGTGTGTGTGTGTGTGTGTGTGTGTGTGTGTGTGTGTGTGTGTGTGTGCTAATGAGAGACCTCTAAAATAAGCACTCTGGGGCCAGCCCCTTCTCTCCTGCAGCCAGTGGAGTGGGAGAACTGCAGGCCAAGTTCAGGCTGATCAGAGCAGCCCTGAGGGATGTTGATATTTGCTCTCTTTATGGTGCTGAATGTCTCGCTCAGCGAGACCCGTGTGGGCCGGTCAGCCATTCGGCTCGTCAGTGAGTGTCAAAGGCCGTCTACTGTTCTACTGCCTCACTCTCGAGGCTTCCGTCGGCTTTCCGACGGAAGCCATTGCGGCGGTTGAAAGTGTTTGGGGTGGGGATACACAAAATGCTTTGTGGTGCGTCTTTGTCTTTGGAGCTTCCGGCTGCTGAACACGGAACGCAAGTGAAGGCGGCGCCGCCATGTGGAAGTCAGGGATTCACGGGGTTCAGTTCTCCTGTGCCTCTGGCCCACCTCGACCCGTATCCAGAGCCCAGCTCATATTCACGCTGCGCATGCTTTGTGAAATCAAATCGTCCTCCATGAAACGGGGAGATTCCTCAGCTCGCTGAGAAACACCATATACGGGAATTCATGTTCAAAAACTGTCCTACCTGAATATGAGGTCTATTTTCATTTAATAAACACAGCCCTGCCTGACCTCAGCCCTGAGGGTCATTGGTCTTGATTCAACATGGACGGAGCACAGGGACTAGAATCTCTCCTGGGCCGCCCAACAGAACAACATCATGAAGACCAATGCCGATGAAACCGTTATCTTTAGTTCGTTTATGGCAAATTAAATATAACTGGAGCAGTTAAACGCTGAACCGTTGATTTACATCGCATCGTCTTCATCACGCTCTGATGAAGAGCTGTTTATCCTGAGTGGCAGACGCCAGGAGGGCAAAGGGCAAAAACACTGATCCATGGAAATAAATATTTAAATGATCTGCTTGATGTGACCGGCAGGTTCCTGTTTCGGAGCGGCAATCAAGAACACCCGGGGGACAAGATCGAGAACACCACGGTGGAGATACTGCCTGTCTCGGTAGGCACACACACACACACACACACACACACACACACACACACACCACACACACACACACACAGCCGGTCACCTGTGGGTGCTGTGCAGACGGTTCTGGTTAAATGGCGTCGTGCGGTTGCTCTTGTGGACGTAGCGTTTTGATTATTGAGGAAGGTGAGCGTGACGGCAGGCGGCGTTCCCGAGGCGCCGCACGCCGCCGTCCGGCACGGACACGAGCGGCGTCTCGGTGACGAACCGTTCGCTGCCCGTGTTTGATTGTGTCTCTCGCGGTGTTCATCCGTTAGGATCCCGGACCGCAGACCAAAGAGAAGTACAAGCGAACTGAAGACCGCTTCTACAGGATCGGTAAGCACATCGGGGTCCGCCTGTGAACCTGCGTACGAGGACACAGAGCGCCTCTGAGCAAGGCACAGGACACCGGCGGGCCGGCAGAGGGGGACATGTTGTCAAGGGGGGCCGTCTACTTTTCCAAATGTTATGTTTCCTGCTCTCAAAGTTAGTGTGTGTGTGTGTGTGTGTGTGTGTGTCACAGGTCAGTTTCAGAAGGGTGTGGCTGAAGGTGCGGTAGATTCTGCTTTCAACCCCATCATAGCTCTTCGTCTTTCCGTCCTCAAAGACTCGGCCGTGTGGGCCATCCTCAGTGAGGTGAGCCAACCTCCTCCTGTTAACGTGGTTGAGCTCCTCCTCCTCCTCCTGTTAACGTGGTTGAGCTCCTCCTCCTCCTCCTGTTAACGTGGTTGAGCTCCTCCTCCTCCTCCTGTTAACGTGGTTGAGCTCCTCCTCCTCCTCCTGTTAACGTGGTTGAGCTCTCCTCCTCCTCCTGTTAACGTGGTTGAGCTCCTCCTCCTCCTCCTGCAGGCCCTGGGCTGAGCTCCTCCTCCTCCCTGGTGGTTGAGCTCCTCCTCCTCCTGCAGGGCTGGGGACCAGACCTCCGGCTTCTCTCCACCCATAACACGGAGCGCTCCTCCTGCAGATACATATCAAACGGATATCTGGCTGACGTGTGCAGCGGCTCCTGCAGGCCCCTGGGGGACCAGACCCTCCTGCAGGCCCCTGGGGGACCAGACCCTCCTGCAGGGCCCCTGGGGGACCAGACCCTCCTGGAGGCTCCTGCAGGCGCTCCTCAAGCTTCTCCACGGAGCGCCGCCGCTCTGGACTTCCTGAAGTCCTTTGTTTTGCTTCTCACCAGTCGATTCCTCCATTCATTCGTTTCTTCATTGTTCCTCCTGCACCTCCCGTCCCTCTCGTGCTCTTAGTCTGTGAGAATGTGAATACTGTCCTGAACCAGAAGAGAGGACGTCATCACGGGCTGCCAAACCTCCTCCTGCTACTCAACGCTGCCACCTTCAGGGCAGGCTGGGGCATTGCACTGTCCACTAGCGCCTCAGCAGAAGCCCTCAGCGATGGAGGACGGCTCGTCCCTCGTGGCCCATCGCTCTCCGGACCCAGATCAAAACCAGCCCGGACAACAACGGTTCCTTCACTCCCATATCGGCAGCGTGCTCCAAGACCCCAGACCCCAAGACCCCAGACCCCAGACCCCAGACCCCAGACCCCAGACCCCAGACCCCAGACCCCAGACCCCAGACCCCCAGACCCCAGACCCCAGACCCCAGACCCCAGACCCCAGACCCCAGACCCCAGACCCCAGACCCCAGACCCCAGACCCAAGACCCCAGACCCCAGACCCCAGACCCCAGACCCCAGACCCCAGACCCCCAGACCCCAGACCCCAGACCCCAAGACCCAAGACCCAAGACCCAAGACCCAAGACCCAAGACCCAAGACCCAAGACCCAAGACCCAAGACCCAAGACCCAAGACCCAAGACCCAAGACCCAAGACCCAAGACCCCAGACCCCAGACCCCAGACCCCAGACTCCCAGACCCAAGACCCCCCTCGTCTTGGAGACCGAAGACTGGGCCAAGCCTCCCTGAGGCCGCTCGGTCCCAGCGCTGCAGGTCACCGCCCCGTCCACCGGAAGAGGAGCGGACCTCTCCCCTCCGGTCTGACCTGTGACCTTAGGGTCCATTTCTAGTAAACCAATCAGACATTGCCTTGGCGTCATTCTCCTGAAGGAATATATAGATATATGATTACAGCTTTGACGATCTATGAAGGTGACTTAATTTATTTGAAATAAATCTTTAATTTGTACAAGAGGTAAAATATATTTTTATTCTATTCAGAGATGTTTATGGTGGTTCAGAGTCCGTCTTATTTGTGTACTGTTAATTATCTTTTTCTTAAATTGCTGTTGTACATTTCCTTTTCATTGTTGCAGCTGCTTGTGAAGTTGCTTCTGTCTGCTGGTGCCAGCAGCTCGGTTCTCTCTGTACCGTTTCTCTCCTCTCGAAGGCGACGACTGAATGATCCGTCTCCTCCGTGGAGTCGGAGCGGTGAAGATGTGAATCTGTTGGAGGAGGAGGACAATGTGCCTTATATCCAGGTCCCTGGCCGTCGTCTCGGCAACCTTATTCCAATCCGTCACTCTTGCCGACACCGATTGCTGGATATACTAACATCTTTTAAATAACACACACTGTCCAATTAGTAATTGGGTGTTAATAACAATATGTCTGTGTTTTACGCAAAGTGAACGTGATAAAAAGGGGTGGGGTTTGTACCAGATTATCGACTGAAACTGCATGTTTTGCACTGCTTGGTCACTCTTGTCTTCTTTGCTCCACACGCTTCACCATTGTTCCTGAATGTTCCATCCCATGGAGATGCTCAGTTCACCGACTCCTCATCGTTGGGCTCACAGTATCTGTTTTATGATTGGACAAAATATTAAGACTACTGATTCATGCAAAGTGCGCCTTCTGTTGTATGATTTGGTAATGTAGTACTTTCACTGATTGCAAGTATTTAAATAAGCAATGGGCATTTGCTCTCTCTCTTCTTCATTTAATAGTGTATTGAAATTCACTGGACATGTTCTGTGTGTGCGGCCAATGTTTTGAGTGGAAGCAATTTAAATGAAACTTTACAGATTTTACATGTTAGTGGTTTATTCAAGCGGGTAGTGTGAAGTGCCTTTTGGTGAAATAGATATACAAATAATTGAATTTGTTTCGAAAATTATGTTCACGATCATCATTTGTAGTTCATAAACGATGTTTCCGTGGTCAGAGCAGGACCCTAACCCTCTGATCAACACCAACCACGCTACAGCTGTAATTAAGAGAACTGACTTTAAGATGAAAACTTAATGTCTGCCTCGTCATCAGATTATTTTTAGATGTTTTAAAAGAGGAAACGCACTTTCAGTGCTGCTAACAGGACTGGATCCTCCCACTTGTCCTGTATCCAGATACAGACGGGAGGTGAATGCATGGACACTGCATGACCAGGTGAATCTCCCCCTGATTCCTCCACCTGTATAGGTGAATCTCCCCCTGATTCCTCCACCTGTATAGGTGGATCTCCCCCTGATTCCTCCACCTGTATAGGTGAATCTCCCCCTGATTCCTCCACCTGTATAGGTGAATCTCCCCCTGATTCCTCCACCTGTATAGGTGAATCTCCCCCTGATTCCTCCACCTGTATAGGTGAATCTCCCCCTGATTCCTCCACCTGTATAGGTGAATCTCCCCCTGATTCCTCCACCTGTATAGGTGGATCTCCCCCTGATTCCTCCACCTGTATAGGTGAATCTCCCCCTGATTCCTCCACCTGTATAGGTGAATCTCCCCTGATTCCTCCACCTGTATAGGTGAATCTCCCCTGATTCCTCCACCTGTATAGGTGGATCTCCCCCTGATTCCTCCACCTGTATAGGTGAATCTCCCCCTGATTCCTCCACCTGTATAGGTGAATCTCCCCCTGATTCCTCCACCTGTATAGGTGAATCTCCCCCTGATTCCTCCACCTGTATAGGTGAATCTCCCCCTGATTCCTCCACCTGTATAGGTGGATCTCCCCCTGATTCCTCCACCTGTATAGGTGAATCTCCCCCTGATTCCTCCACCTGTATATGTGGACTAGGGACCAAAAGAAGAGAGGAACTCCTCTTCATCACGACCCCATGCACCCATCCGTCCGTGTGCCTTCATCGTGTACGTGTGTGTATGTCTGCCGCGGATGTTTCTGAAATCTTTTTTTCATGGACATCTTTGAAATAAATGATACAAGTGGTTGTCGGTCATCTGTCCTGCGTGCCTTTGTTCTCCTGCATGGCTCGCGCCGCATCGCGTCAGGTCTGAACAGTCAGTGAGGAGGTCCATGCGTTGCCAACGGGACCAGATGAACAATTCAGTTTTGCTTTACTTTCCCCACCTGGAAGATTTGATGTCCAAACAAAACAAAATAAACACGGGAAGAGGAAGAAAAAAAACTGCAACCCTTCCCAGCATGCACCTCTTCGCCAATGCTCTTCCGGTTTCCCATCATGCAGTTTCCTAAAACATGGCGGCTGGAAGCGCTCATAACATTGATGCCCATTCCTGAACTCGCGTGAATTCATGATTTCGTGAACGTTTGACTTTCCCAAAGGATTTCCTCCACGATGCCGAAATACTACGAGGACAAAGAGGAAGACACCCGCGCATGCGCCGGCGTCCGCGAGGACTTCAAGGCCTGTCTCCTCGAGCACGACTGCGTGCGCAAGGCAAGTGCACGACGTCCTCTGCGCGCGCGACCCGTCGGGCTGTTAGCGTGTCCTCGTGTTCATGTCGCAGAGCTGCCAACTCTCACGGTTTCGCGTGTGACGCTTTTGCGTGTTTCCGCTCTCTCGCCACACAACCGACTTCTCACGGCAAAAGAAAGTCTGAGCGCGTTGGCTCCTTTTCAGACTCCGGACGGTAGATGGCGCTAAGGAGCGCCTCTGTAAAGCTGTTCGCTGCATACACACCTATTGACCCCAAAGAGTCCCGGAGTTAGCAGCAGAAGAAGATGTTCAGACAGACACAGCGAACAGAGACCACGGTATGCTAATGCAGGGCTCTCAAGTGTCGCATTGAGAGTGACAGTCACGCATGTCGGTCTTAACTCACGCTCTCCCGCCACACATCGGATTTATCACGCTGACAAAACCTCTCGGCTATTTCATGTTTTAATGAGCCGCAGCGCCAACATGAGCCGCGCTGACCTCACGGTGGAGAAATCAAACGCTCCCTGGAGGTCTGCTATGCGGTGCCACTTATCAGCCAATCAGAAAGAAGAGCTGCGCTACACAATAGCCAATCAGAAAAAAAGCACTATCTGTTCCCCTTGGGGATTAATAAAGTATAATTCTATTCTATTCTATTCTATCTGGGTAAGATTTAATCCAGCAACTAATGAAAATAAAGCATCAGTCACTCTTACCTGTCTTTAGAACCTGAGAGCTGTGGTTCCATAAGTACTCACTCTCTTAAACTTTAAATCTTGAAATAAATTTTGTTTGTTTGATTGTGTGATGTGATGTAAACTCAGCTGTCATAACAAGCAGCAGGAGAGCACCGTGTGGACCTCTTGGTGTACTGCATGCTCTAAACATCAGAGCATTGGTTATGAAGCTGCCCACATAGCATTTATCTTTTTATTTGCAGGCCTAGGTAAAGGACCCGCTCAATTTTTTTCAAAACAATACTTTGAACAAGTAAGAAAGAATTTAACATAAAGACAGGACATTTGTGCAATGGAATTAGGCATGTTTTTGTAAATGAGAGTAAAGTTATGAAAAACATTTTAATTCTTTAAGGTAGCAAAGATGCCTCGTAAAAGACCTTTGCCAGGCCAGAATGCAGGTACAACATGGGTCAACGCCACATTAATTAAAATGTCCTGATATCTGAGCCACCACCGTGTGGCTGCGTGCGCGTCAACATTTTGGTCGCCCCCGACAAAATCTCACTCCAAGGTTTTTTTAAAAGTTGGCAGCTCTGTGTCGCGTGAGTCTGAGAAGTGACCTCTAAACCTGACCGTAACCCCACCCGGTCGCCACGGGGACGGGTCACCGTGGCGAGCCTCACGCGCTCGGCCTCACGCGCTCGAAAATGAGTCGATCTAGATGCGTTACTTGCGGGAGAATGCGCGCGCGTTCTGCTTGTCTGGTAACGCGCTGTCTCCCCTCGTCAGGAGGGGAAGCTGCCCAGCGAGTGCCTGAAGGAAGGCCACTGCCGGGCCCTGCAGACCTCCTTCTTCGAGTGCAAGAGGTCGATGGTGAGTCGGAGTCACTGCGGCGCGCAGCCGGCAGGAGGCGCGGGCATTGATCCATGTGCCTCTTTCTGACAGCTGGACAACAGGTCGAGATTCCGAGGAAGGAAAGGCTATTGAGGACCCGATGAGCAAGTGTTGATGATGCTGCAGAGTCGGAGTCTTCATCGGTGCAGCTTCCCACCCGCATCTGCAGTATGCGCTTCAAGAAGGAAAGGAGGACCACAAGCTGAGGAGCGATGTACTCCAGGAGAGCTGTGTGTGTGTGTGTGTGTGTGTGTGTGTGTGTGTGTGTGTGTGTGTGTGTGTGTGTGTGTGTGTGTGTGTGTGTGTGTGTGTGTGTGTGTGTGTGTGTGTGTGTGTGTGTGTGTGTGTGTGTGTGTGTGTGTGTGTGTGTGTGTGTGTGTGTGTGTGTGTGTGTGTGTGTGTGTGTGAACTTTATCTAACGAAATGATGAATAAATATTGTAAAGTGAGTTTATTACAATTTGACTGAAACACCTGATTTCTAGTTTTGAAATGTTACAATTACGTCAAACAATTAGTAGAAATGACTCCGGGGCAAAGTTGCAGTTACATCTTCACAAGCGTGATGAATGGTTCTCGTGAGGAGCGTCTCCTAAAGGTCAAGAGAACCCGGGGGGGGGGGGGGCACTGACGCTTCATGCGCTCGGGGTCGTTATTGCAACGCCGCCATCATCATCCGCTTGAACTTCTCCATGTCCACCTTCTTCATGATGGAAGCCGTGTGCGTCTTCTTCAGGAAGCCCGCCGTGTCCACCACCATCATGCCTCTGGTGTGCGTGCCCGTCAGCTCCACGCTGACCGCGTGGCGCTCGCTCTCCACGGCGAGGGACTCGTCCACGGCGGCGGCCATGGCGTACGAGTCGCAGGAGACGAAACCCGAGCCGTCCACGAACTCCTTCTGCATCCGCTCGCTCTGCGCCGCCGCCATGCTGAGCCGGGAGATCCTCGCCATGAAGCGAGCTTTGTCCGTGTCCTGCGCCAACCAGGCGTCGCAAAACTCCTGGAACACCGCGGGGGGATGTTGTTGTTATTATCAGGGTTCTGACACATTTTGACACATGGATTTCCAGGACTTTAAACCAGATGTCCACGACCAAACTGAAATCTCGGTAAAAACATGAAAGATGTAGAACATGTGTATGGAGAGCGTACGCCGGCTTATATTTTGAGCTTTCTTTAAAAAACATTAATTATTTCAAACTCGATGTAAGAACACGTGATTTTTAACACATTTCCATGACTTTTCCAAAACTTTTATGATTTAAGTTTTTTTCCATGACTTCCAGGCCTGGAAATGAGCATTTTAAAATTCCATGACTTTTCCAGGTTTTCCATGAGCGTACGAACCCTGTATTATTATGATTATGATTGTATGCTGTAATTAGTCCCAGGATGAACGTGGCACGGCGTGAGGAGCCTCACCCAGGACAGCTTGCTGTAGCAGGTGAACTCCCAGCAGGCCAGGTAGGTGGGGCACAGGTACTCGTTCAGCACGATGTACGCAGCCTCGGGGTCGGCGGCGAAGTTGAACTCGCTGCACGCCGTCGTGTTTCCTCGAGCTGAAGGAGCAGAGCCACAGAAGGTGATCGGTTACAGGCTGTGGACAGAATAATGGGGACACGTGAACAGACGAGGATCTCAAACACTGGAGTTGGTCTGCCGCTTAGAGGTGCAGCGGTGAGAGGAAAGTGAAGTCCTTCTCCTCAGAGTACGGTCACGGGTCTGACCTCCGACGCCACCTTTGGGTTCACGTTTAGTTTCACTGACATTCGGTGTTGCCTCCCATGATGTAGAGCCCTCTGAGTTTGCTCGGTAGAGACGGATCCATCTTCACAGCCAGAGCCAGGTTGGTGAGCGGCGCCATGGCGACCAGAGACACCTGGGAACAAACCGTTAGACCTGACAGGTGTCGCCCTCCCAGTTCCTCCTGGTGGTTCAAAGATCTGCTGTTCTTCTTCAAATTGGAGAAGATTAAGTTCTCGCTGCGGCGACAGACGGAGAAATGTCAA
Source organism: Liparis tanakae (assembly GCA_036178185.1). Lineage (NCBI taxonomy): Eukaryota > Metazoa > Chordata > Actinopteri > Perciformes > Liparidae > Liparis > Liparis tanakae. The sequence goes on from CM070107.1 coordinate 23,736,656, forward strand.
TCTGCTTGGGTCCGATTATCAAATACTTTGATAAATTGAAGACTCTCATTAGATTGAACCATTTCTGTGACCTTTAATGTTTTTGTTTTTTTGTTTTACAGGAAGAGAAAATACGCTATTGTAGGAACTAATAATAGCAACAATTCACTCATTTCTGGTTCCTGTTTGACTGGATTACCTCCTACACTATTTTTACTTTTGTGCAATACTTGAACTATTAATACTGTAATGTGATTTTTGAAAATTGAAGCAGTGTGATTTGTTTGATTTGTTCTGTGTTGGGGGAAAAAAATGAAAAATAACATGTTCAATGTATAACTGTGTACTCTGCTTTTGAGAATAAACACAATTTACAAAAAAAAGACTTGAGAGACACACACACACACACACACACACACACACACACACACACACACACACACACACACACACACACACACACACACACACACACACACACACACACACACACACACACACACACACACACACACACACACACACACACACACACACACACACACACACACACACACACACACACACACACACACACACACACACACCTCCCCTGGGTTCTCGTTGACGATCCGGATCATGGCCGACACGGCGCCCTCCTCCTGAACCCGGTCCAGACCCGGAGCGTCGGGGTCCGGAGCGTCGCCCAGCCCGTCCTCCCCGTGGAAGTGTCCCGCGTTGATGCAGCGCCCGAGGATCGGCTTAGCGGCGCCTTTAAACACTGGAACCTGGAAGAAAGAGACGCTCTACGATGCTTTCTAAAGTACTTCATCAGGAACAATAATACCTTCCATATAGTAGACAGTAGAGACATGGGGAACAACATGAAGAAAGTACAAACTGAGAACAACAAGAATACAGAAAGTAACTTTTCCTCAACATAGTCAAACTACAAAAGTACCACAATAAGATATTTAAGAGCCACTGAAGTGATAATCTGTGTTTATATCTATATTTCATGGCACTGGTATGATGGGATTGATGATTGTGGCTTAATGGCAAATCTAATTAGAAGACTTTTCCATTGAGTGCTTTGTGTAAAACTGAGTGATTTTATTCAATATAAGAACAAAAAATAACATGATGTCAAATGTTTGGTGTCATTTCTGTTTCAGAGCATCGAACCAAAACCAGTCCTCCTTTTCCCCAAAACGTTTCTTTCTGTATTAAAATGCAGTAGTCTAATATGTATATCTACTTATCTAGTCATGCTACTTGTTTTTTTTAAAGGCGATCCCCACCAGTGACTCCTGTCGGGGCCACAACACGACGCCAGTGACCTCCTGACCCACCTCCAGCTTGCTGCAGGCCTGCAGCACCCGCAGCGTGTTCCTGCACACGTTCTCCACGGAGGTGTTGCCGTGCACACACGTGACGCCCAGGAGCTCCACGCCGGGGGCGGCCAGCGCCAGCATGATGGCCTGAGCGTCGTCCACCCCGCAGTCCGCATCCACCAGCAGCTTCTTCCTCATCCTGGACCCTGAGGAGCAAAGAACAAGCGCTGCTGCCCGACTGGTACGATAACACGTTAGAACTTAAGCTGGACGTAAAACCTGCAGGAGGCCGTGCTGGTGGGCCGGCCTCCTGCAGGCACGCCTCCTCTCCCTTTGTGTTCTTATATTCTTTGGGAGTTTTTCCTGATCCGATGAGAGGTCCTGGGACAGGGATGTCGTATGTGTACGGATTGTAAAGTGTGTAATCTGTAATATTGGGCTGTATGAAATGAACTGCTGTCCTAGATCCCGGTCATAGAGAGGGGCTCATGCTTCAGTCACACCTGTAGCCGAGTGTGAGGACGGTGAACTGGAGTGTTTGCCGACCGCTGCTGTCTCTCCGGCAGGGCGCAACCCACCGTGGTCAGCTGCTAACAACCTGTGAGCAGCAGGAAGTCAATTCAGGAACTGAGTTAAAGTGGTTGATCAGTGTGTAATATCAGATGTGGGAAAAAACACGCAAACACACATTTGAATTGTATGCAGAAGTAGAAGTGTACAGGAACAAGTTGAATATCCATTTACTTTAGTAATAGCAAAAACATGTCCATCACAGTTTGAACTTGGGAGTGTGTTTGAATATATATATATATATATATATATATATATATATATATATATATATATATATATATGAGTTATAATAGTATGGTTTACAAATGGGTTACAAATGTTTGTCTTCCTTTTGTAATTGACTTTTTCTTGCAATTATAAGAGCAACATACTGGCTAGTTATAATGCTCTCAAAATAATGCTGAGGGTGAAGTAACACTGCTTTTATACAGACACAAGGTTTGTAAGTAAAAACACAAGTTGAGAAGTTGAAGTTTAGGAATTGTTAGTATCAACTTTCAAGTGTTAATTTACTTCCAGAACAGCTGCAAGTTGTTCATATATATATATATATATATATATATATATATATATATATATATATATATATATATATATATATATATATATATAAATCCCTTTGGTCGACAGAGGCACGCGCCGAACTCACGTGACAGCTGTTCAGAGAGAAACGTGAATCCGTTGTGTACCTCGACTACTTCCTGTTCAGGTAACGGCAATTTAATGACGTCACTAAGACGCGCGAATTACTGGTAGAAACAATAAAGAAGGGAGCAAAAGGACGAGCTAATATCCAGTGTTCACTCAGACGCTTAGCGGTCAGGATACACACATAAATACCGAACACACGTGTTCGGTCTCTCCCGTGTGCAGGTGTCAGCGGACAGGTGCAGCGGCCTCACCTGCGCGCAGCGCTGCGGGAAACGAAGGACGACGTGATCCCGGCCATGGAGACGGGACCGGAGACGGGACCGGAGAGGTCCCACTCTGCCCGGGTTACTGAGACCAAAACCAGATGCTCACCTGTGGCTGTTATCACGTGAACGGCGAAGCTAGAAAAGTAAAGGATACGAGTGGAGTGAAAACATCGCTTCAAGAAGTTTAGAAGTGTTCCTCAAAGTGTTTTATGAGGTGCTTCCAAACTGGTTTAGAGAAATACGCGCATGCGCGGGTGGATGCATACGAGGCCTGTTTGAATACCAAAGTGATTGTTCTGTGCAAGGAGACGATCTATGGCAAGACGTCACTTCCGGGAACACCCGTAAAGGGGAATACTGTTTAGTTTATATTAATTATTTGAAAAACACAATCAAGTTAATGACGCCTACGTTGCATTAATCCGCTTACATCTCAGGGTCCCGGCATTGTGCATATTGCTAATAATTATTATAATAATTTCGACTTATAATTCGACTTTTATAGCACTTATCTGAATACCCAAAGATGCTTAATTAGTTATCTCTTTCGTAGTTACAGTTCTTCACAATTGTTAACACACGTTTTTCAAAACACTAACGGCTTTCTCAAAACTGCACACACAAAACTGAAAACCTCACACACACAATGCTGAACCTGACACTCCCTTTGCAAGATGACTCTTTGCCATCAAATCTCTTACCTGTTCACAAAATGGAACTCGTTTTTTCATTTGGTACACAGACATTTTTTCAAAAGACACATACATTCATTGAGTACACACAGCTAAGCATTTGCTGCACACTACCAAGCATTTACAGCACACAGAAGGGCAAAATTAAAAACACAATCATCGAAATGGAACACACCATAGAATGACGATGACTCTGGAGAATGAGACATTTCTCCTTTTGTCAAATGTCTCAGTGTAGGCCTACTTTTTTCATAGTCAAACTTAAAACAGCACACAAATATGAAACAAAACAAGGTTTATTCTGGGACACAGAGACACCAGTACAGCACTGTAAACCGGGCTGAGCATTGGGACCTGGTCCTGTGGGGTCCGTTCGTATACCTTCCACCTCCAAGCTGAAAAGAATTCATCTTCTTTCTTTTTTTTTGCGATCAAATGTTTCTATTTAGCATAAAATAATTCCTCAATAGGATTCAGTAAGGGTGAATACAGTTTTGTTCAGGCGCTACCAAGCGTTTGTCCAATCAGCGGTCACATTTTCAAAACTCTAAACACAATTGGCACTACATCGGTGTTGTGTACCATTCACACATTTCATGTCGTTTTCACACAATATGCAGTCAGTGAACACATTTCCACAATGCTTACATATTCTTAACAGACAAGCTATACCTCCCAATAAAACTATGGATTGTTTTTGTATTATTTACGAACGTTAACACACAACATCCCACAATGGCAAACACAATATTCCAAACCTTAGATACAGTCTAAAAACCTCTTCTGCAATGATATCAGTTATAACACAAAATATCTCAGCTGATAATAAACAAACAATTGATTCCTCATCTCCTGATGGTCGGTCAGAGTTTGGAATGTTTTGGAGAAATATGTTTTAGCAAGTTTTGGATTAGAATTTACATTTTGATTATGACCGGTTGAGATGCTGATCACACAGACACCGCCTACATGACTAAACTAATGTTGTTCAACCAGCTATTGCAGCTGTTGCCCCAAAACATAGTTTATTTATAAACAATAAAAAATGAATAAATAAATAATTTGGATTTACTGTAACTTTTTTAAAGGAACAATAGTATATATTTAACAAAATGGGCTTTTGAGAAGAAAATTATCCATTTGGTCAATTGTGCTTTGTAGGTGTGAGTCAGTGTTAAGAGTTTAAAAAAAGGATCTCAAGTATGGGTAAGCGCTTGTTAGCGATTGAACAAAACTGTAAGGTGGAAGGTACAGAACGGAAAAATGTGGGTGGTCCTGGAACCACTCGCGCACTTGAGCAGCCCGGTGGAGACTCCCATTGTCCCAGATGACAACATGGTCGACCCGCTGCTGGTCGTCTCTTTGGCCAGGTGGTACCAGCAGGTCATGCAGGTCATCTAGGAAGACGAGGAGACGGGCGGCGTTACAGGCCCCGAGGTGGACATGACGGGGCAAGATCCCATGTGGATTCATCGCAGCACACATCGGGATGTTCCCTCCACGCCGGCCGGGGACCTCAACAATGGCCGCTGGCCGATGGCGTTTGTGCCCCTTCGCCTCCTCTCACTCTGACCCTCTCCTCCTCTCACTCTTCCCCTCTCCTCCTCTCACTCTGACCCTCTCCTCCTCTCACTCTTCCCCTCTCCTCCTCTCACTCTGACCCTCTCCTCCTCTCACTCTGACCCTCTCCTCCTCTCACTCTTCCCCTCTCCTCCTCTCACTCTTCCCCTCTCCTCCTCTCACTCTGACCCTCTCCTCCTCTCACTCTGACCCTCTCCTCCTCTCACTCTTCCCCTCTCCTCCTCTCACTCTTCCCCTCTCCTCCTCTCACTCTGACCCTCTCCTCCTCTCACTCTGACCCTCTCCTCCTCTCACTCTTCCCCTCTCCTCCTCTCACTCTGACCCTCTCCTCCTCTCACTCTTCCCCTCCTCTCCTCTCCTCTCCTCTGACCTCCTCCCTCCTCCTCTCACTCTGACCCTCTCCTCCTCCTCACTCTCCCTCCTCCCTCCTCCTCACTCTGACCCTCTCCTCCTCTCACTCTTCCCCTCTCCTCCTCTCACTCTGACCCTCTCCTCCTCTCACTCTTCCCCTCTCCTCCTCTCACTCTGACCCTCTCCTCCTCTCACTCTGACCCTCTCCTCCTCTCACTCTGACCCTCTCCTCCTCTCACTCTGACCCTCTCCTCCTCTGGTGGTCGTTATCTGCCACGTTCTCCATTGCTCATCAAACCAAACAGAGGCTCAAGGCACTTTCATGCTGCAGTCCTTCCTGAGTGCAAATTTCTCAAAAAGTCCTGAATGTTTAGAGATTTAACTACTTATGTGTTGTAGGTTGATGCTTTGAGATTTTACTTGAGAAATGTGTGCAACAAATGAACATTGTGTGTCGTGTTTTGACAACAAGGGATGTGTAAGTGACATCAGAGTGTAAACAAAGACAATCAGTCTAATGCAGATAAGGCCGTGTGAAGTAGTGGCAAATTGGGTCGAACGATTGGTACATGAAGAGAAGGTTGTGCAAATTGTGCCGAATTTTCGGTTTGTGGGTGTTAACTGTGAAAAACTGTAAGCCTTGAGGAGCTCATTTTGAGAGAGAGAGAAACAAATGGTGATACTTTAAGAAGATCCTGCTCCAACTCTTGTCAGGATGACATGCGTACTGCTCTGTTCACAAACCGTACAATCTACTTTCATATACGGACACACACATGTGGCGTTGACAAGCCTTTATTCGTTATTTAGTTTCACTTCATTCCTCTGAGGGGGTGCAGGCCTCTGAACAAAAGCGTGCCGGTCCAACCTGTGTGCGTGTACAAGTGATCAGAACCAGAACTACCTCAATAACAATGGAGAGAACTAAAGCAGCCAGACCAACATAAATACATGTAAGCAAAATAACATTTCTGTCCATGGTAGTTTTATACAATGAAGTAAAGTGGAGCCCGGAGCTGGTAAACCGACAGATGAAGTGTTGTTGATGATTGGTAGAAAAATGCAATATGCATTATTTCACTTCAGTCTAGAAACATCTATCAGGGGCTCAAGGGAAATCGCAACAGTATACATTTGTAATAGCATAAAGTCGTATTTGTTTCTTTCTTCATGCAGGTTCAATTAATACACTTTTTAAATATTTTTACTCCAATGTCAATCATAAAGTTCTGCATAGTGCTGTAAAACTGAGAACACACACTAATAAAAACAAATAAAAACGCTTGAAGTTCGAAGGGCTGTCGTACCACTTGCCCATTGATGCTTCCAGTGTAGCAACACAATAACCACAAACATGACACGTCATTGTAATACAAATGGCAGAAAGTGGTACGAGATATGTACTTTTGAAAGAAGAGCTGTGCTTGCTGTGGAGAGTGACAACGTGATGGATGTGTGTGTGTGTGTGTGTGTGTGTGTGTGTGTGTGTGTGTGGCTGAAGAAGAGACACAAGAAGAGAGACTCAATAAGTCCTTTGACTTTGGGCCCAGAGAAATGAGTTAACAATCAAAGAAGTGTTCTGACAAACCTGATGGTCTAATAAAAGCCACGCGAGGCCACTTCACATGAAGCAGCTCCAAGATGCAGGAAGTTTCTTTAAAGCACATTTTTAAGAGATATTCTCATCATTAGAACGTTCTCACGCTTGCTGCTGTTCGTGAATGTGTCACTGAAGCTAAGATGAGATCTGTTGGCTCTCAATGCAGCTCAGGGCTGGAATCACATCATTTTTACCGAGTGTAGCTTTAAAGGATAAGTAAGGTTGGTATGATTCTGTATTTCTCTTATTGTCAATAAATCCCATTTAAACACCAAAACCAAGAGTGGATCATGTGTTTCTTAATACTTTCCCCACGACTTCCTTCCCCCGAATGTCGACCATTTTAACCTCCTGAACACAAACAGAAACCAACATAGTACATCTTTAAATCTGTACGTTTGGGTGTTGCATATGCGTCGAACAGTGTGGCATACCTGCAGCCTCGTCCTTTAACTGGTCCAATGAAAGCAGCGAGAGGACCAACACGGCCCCACGCCACCTTCCTGGAGCTGCAGCATGTGCACATGTTATTTACTGGGAGTCTGCTGCCTGCTGAGTGGTGTCTGCTGTCTGCTGCCTGCTGCCTGCTGTCTGCTGTCTGCTGTCTGCTGCCTGCTGAGTGGTGTCTGCTGCCTGGTGTCTGCTGTCTGCTGTCTGCTGCCTGCTGCCTGCTGCCTGCCTGCTGTCTGCTGCCTGCTGCCTGCTGTCTGCTGCCTGCTGCCTGCTGCCTGCTGAGTGGTGTGTGCACTGCAGCGCAGAGACGTCTGTCTGGCCCTCAAGTGGCCGTGAGAAGTATCGCACTACCGGAGGAGAGGAAACCGCTTGGAAACTATCTACAGTGGCACTGGGACAATAATCATCTCAACGGTGACTAAGCACAACACGAAGGGCCGCCGTTCCAGTTGGTGTTCGGTACGTTTTGTCGTCGTCATCCCCCCTTTAGTCTTTTGTCTTTCCTCGGAAGAGTCCGCTTAGGTCTCCACTTTCCCGTACGTGCCCTCCGGGGGGCGGTACTGTTTGGGGAAGGCCTTGAGCTGGACGGCGTTGAAGGCGTATTTACGACATCCCACGTTCTTCATGGTGTTCTCCCTCCTGCAGCCCTCGCTGTGGACAAGCAGAAGCATCGTTTCACTTTCATGCATCGTGTGTATACATGGGGGTCGAATCAATCCGGTGGCGTCCCCGTCGGCTGACCTGCGCATGCAGTCCAGGGCCTGGTAGAAGACCTGCGGGGCGAGGGCGTGGTCCTGCTGCAGGACCTGGCACTGCTCCAGGGTCAGGGACATGGCCGTGCGGTCCTTGGCGCTCTTGCAGCTGGTGAAGCGCACTCCGTTCAGGCGGCGACACGCCTTTCAGGGTTGGAGAAAGAACAGAGAGATCAGAGGGGGAAGACGGAGCGCTTTTATTATTCGCCCCGAGGAGAGGGGCAGCTCTACCTCGGCCGCCTGCCACAAGATCTCCACGTTCTTGCTCCTCTTGGAGTTCACGTTCTGGCTCAGCTGCCGGAGCAGCTCGGGCACGCTGGTGGTGCTGCAGGAGCGCGGCAGGCCTGGGGAGAGGGACGGGTGAGAACACGGAGACGTCTTCCCTCCAGGGGAAAGGGCTTTAGGTCGAGTGTGAACTCACAGTCTTCGGGCAGGACCTCTTTGAACTGGTCGTAGTACGAGCCGAGGCGAGTCATGCTCTCCTTGTTGATCACCTCCTGGAGGGACGTGTCTCCGAACCTGGACACATGTGACATCAGGGCGGAACTCTTTCATCACACTTGTCCTACCCGAATAAATAATGTCATCTCAAGATAGTTCATGCGGCTGCATGCAGGTTTAATGTGTTGTACACTCAACCCAGTTCTCCTCCAATCAGGAGCCAGCCTCCTCCTCCTCATGACGTCATCTATTCAAACCTCTCTTTGTACTTTGTACTTCCTCCATGTCAAACACATTGAGAGTAAATAAGCAACATTGTTTAACTGCAATACAACTTAATGACTGAACAGGTCATGAATACAACACATCACTGTGTTATTACTTTTATACATGTTATTATTTGAAGTGAGACATTACTTTCTTCATAATAAATCACAACCTTGTTCTTTTTCCTATTTCAAACCTTGACATTTCTTTCTTCCTCTATATTTTGGGATTTTAAATCTGTTTTCCGGCCAAAGGAATATCTACACGTCCAACTTGTTTTCTCTTTTTCTCCCGCATGCCTCACATCTTCTAAACTAGATCAAAGCTGAACCACGCCAAATGTATTTATTGTTTGAATAATAACCATTCTTCTTGTTGCGTGGTAAAGCCCTCAGATGAGTGTCAGTGTCGTATGAGTGATGAACATCTGACACATTTCATGTCTCAAAAGGCCAGAACCATCTGGAACAGCCGTGGTCCCGCTCTGCTCTCCCTCTCTTTCCCTCTCTTTCCCTCTCTTTCCCTCTCTTTCCTCTCGGAGACTCACTTCTCAGCCAGCGTCTGCTGCTCGTTGATCCCCACGTTGAAGAGGACGGGCTGCACGCGCAGCAGCATCCCGTTCTGGATCTCTCGCGGCAGCGTGTCGAACATCGGCCCGGGCATGGGGACCCTGACGTTGAAGCCGTTCCGGTTCCCCGTGATCACCGGTAGCATGTCCGGGGCGAAGCCCGACGTGGCCTGGGTGACCTTGAAGGTGACGTTCCTCAGGTCCATCACTCCGACGCTCATGTCCTCCAGCATGGCCAGCTCCTCACCTGGAAGAAACAGGAAAACAATGCTCATGGAGGTCAAGGAATAACACATCACACACTGGAGAGATGTGACGTCAGACTATACTTCAATGGAAGAGTTCAGCTCATCTATCATTCACAACAGAACGCCAGGACGTCTGGTCATCATTCACTATGTTTTACAAACATGACTCATCTTATGGATCAGTTAGTTCATCTTAGCTCATTTATTCTCCCTTGCCTGGAAACTAATTCAATTCCTCCATCATGCATTAACTCATTAATCTGCCTTCATCCATGTATTTTGTTTCTTTAAATAAAAAATAAATAAAAAAAGCTCACATACACACACACACACACACACATGCATGTACACATGCATTTCTCAATACTCTGACTTCATGATGTTTTGTTCACTCTTTCGCCATCTTCGAGGTGTTACGTCTATGTATTGTCTTTCGTCTTATAATAAAAAAGAAATTAAAAAAGAAAGCCGGATGGTGCGACGTGGTCCTGCATGTTGTGCTTGACATCACAAAACAGATTCCCGTGACGTGGTGAGAAGCGACCCCTGGCCCGTGTGCTCGCTCCAGGTTACCGTGGGTGCTGAGCAGACCCTCGTACTGCACCAGCAGGCCGATGGTGTGCAGCTGCTTGAGGAAGCCCGAGTCGCAGAGCGAGGTCCTCAGCTTGATGACGAAGCCGCAGATCAGCGCCGTCAGCTGCAGGAAAACAACGACGTCAATACACGGCCACGTGTCTCAGAGACGCTCTCCAAAACCCAGGCATATATGAGGAGGAGGAGGAGGAGGAGGAGGAGGAGGAGGAGGAGGAGGAGGAGGAGGAGGAGAAGGAGGAGGAGGAGGAGGAGGAGGAGGAGGAGAAGGAGGAGCAGGAGGAGCAGGAGGAGCAGGAGGAGGACCCACCGTCTGGCAGAAGACGACGTCGCGGCGGTACTGCAGGGTGAGGCTCATGGCGATGGTGGCGGCGCTGTCCTGCATCAGCAGGAACACCATGGCCTTCTTGGCCTTGTCGCTCATCAGGGACGAGCAGTCGGCCAGCGCGGCGAGGAGAGGCTGCAGGGCGTCGCTCCACTCGCCTGCTCACAGCACGCATCACTCAGCACACGCATCACTCAGCACACGCATCACTCAGCACACGCATCACTCAGCACACGCATCACTCAGCACACGCATCACTCAGCACACGCATCACTCAGCACACGCATCACTCAACACGCATCACTCAGCACACGCATCACTCAGCACACGCATCACTCAGCACACGCATCACTCAACACGCATCACTCAACACACGCATCACTCAGCACACGCATCACTCAACACACGCATCACTCAACACGCATCACTCAGCACACGCATCACTCAACACGCATAACTCAGCACACGCATCACTCAGCACACGCATCACTCACACGCATCACTCAGCACACGCATCACTCACACGCATCACTCACACGCATCACTCACGCATCACTCACACGCATCACACAACACACGCATCACTCACACGCATCACTCACGCATCACTCACACGCATCACTCACACGCATCACTCACGCATCACTCACACGCATCACACAACACACACATCACTCACACGCATCACTCACGCATCACTCACACGCATCACACAACACACGCATCACTCACACGCATCACACAACACACGCATCACTCACACGCATCACTCACACGCATCACTCACACGCATCACTCAACACACGCATCACTCAGCACACGCATCACTCACACGCATCACTCACACGCATCACTCACACGCATCACTCAACACACGCATCACTCAGCACACGCATCACTCACACGCATCACTCAACACACGCATCACTCAGCACACGCATCACTCACACGCATCACTCAACACGCATCACTCAACACACGCATCACTCAGCACACATCACTCAACACACGCATCACTCAGCACACGCATCACTCACACGCATCACTCAACACATGCATCACTCAGCACACATCACTCAACACACGCATCACTCAGCACACGCATCACTCACACACATCACTCAACACACGCATCACTCACACGCATCACTCACACGCATCACTCAACACACGCATCACTCAACACGCATCACTCAACACGCATCACTCAACACACATCACTCAGCACACGCATCACTCAGCACACGCATCACTCAACACGCATCACTCAGCACACGCATCACTCAACACGCATCACTCAGCACACGCATCACTCAGCACACGCATCACTCACACGCATCACTCAGCACACGCATCACTCACACGCATCACTCACACGCATCACTCACGCATCACTCACACGCATCACACAACACACGCATCACTCACACGCATCACTCACGCATCACTCACGCATCACACAACACACACATCACTCACACGCATCACTCACACGCATCACTCACACGCATCACTCACGCATCACTCACACGCATCACACAACACACACATCACTCACACGCATCACTCACGCATCACTCACACGCATCACACAACACACGCATCACTCACACGCATCACTCACACGCATCACTCACACGCATCACTCAACACACGCATCACTCAGCACACGCATCACTCACACGCATCACTCACACGCATCACTCACACGCATCACTCACACGCATCACTCAACACACGCATCACTCAGCACACGCATCACTCACACGCATCACTCAACACACGCATCACTCAGCACACGCATCACTCACACGCATCACTCAACACGCATCACTCAACACACGCATCACTCAGCACACATCACTCAACACGCATCACTCAACACACACATCACTCAGCACACGCATCACTCAGCACACGCATCACTCACACGCATCACTCACGCATCACTCACACGCATCACTCACACGCATCACTCACGCATCACTCACACGCATCACACAACACACACATCACTCACACGCATCACTCACGCATCACTCACACGCATCACACAACACACGCATCACTCACACGCATCACTCACACGCATCACTCACACGCATCACTCAACACACGCATCACTCAGCACACGCATCACTCACACGCATCACTCAACACACGCATCACTCAGCACACGCATCACTCACACGCATCACTCAACACGCATCACTCAACACACGCATCACTCAGCACACATCACTCAACACACGCATCACTCACACGCATCACTCAACACACGCATCACTCAGCACACATCACTCAACACACGCATCACTCACACGCATCACTCAACACACGCATCACTCAGCACACATCACTCAACACACGCATCACTCAGCACACGCATCACTCACACACATCACTCAACACACGCATCACTCAACACACGCATCACTCACACGCATCACTCACACGCATCACTCACACGCATCACTCAACACACGCATCACTCAGCACACGCATCACTCACACGCATCACTCACACGCATCACTCACGCATCACTCACACGCATCACTCACGCATCACTCACACGCATCACACAACACACACATCACTCACACGCATCACTCACGCATCACTCACACGCATCACACAACACACGCATCACTCACACGCATCACTCACACGCATCACTCAGCACACGCATCACTCACACGCATCACTCACACGCATCACTCACACGCATCACTCACACGCATCACTCAACACACGCATCACTCAGCACACATCACTCAACACACGCATCACTCAGCACACATCACTCAACACACGCATCACTCAGCACACATCACTCAACACACGCATCACTCAGCACACGCATCACTCAGCACACGCATCACTCAGCACACGCATCACTCACACGCATCACTCAACACACGCATCACTCACACGCATCACTCACACGCATCACTCACACGCATCACTCACACGCGTGGACAACAGCTAAACATGTTCTTCTTTTCCTTTATCAGTTGATTATCTGAATACATGTTGAATACATGTTTTCCTTTTCGTAAATATGTCTACGATATTGTAAACAGTTGTTGTTGATATGACATGAAGCTCTAATTTATCATTTACATTTCTTTCCTTCACATCATCACTGTTTAGGTGTGTACTGCTCTCACCTGGGGACTTCTTCTCTACCTCCGGGCTGATATCTACGAGCCAGAGGGAAAGTTTCTTTAGATAAGGACAACTTTATGTTTCAGGTCCTGAACATGCGGCGACGCGGAAGCGGCTCGCGAGACGAGGAGCGGGAGCCTTTGAGAAAGGCATGCAGGAGTCTGATGAGGGAGCGGTGACGTTGAAGGGTGACGGCTAGCTGCTGGTTGCCATGGATACCTCACGAGCCCCCACAGCAGCGTGTACCTTTCTTGGTGTTCCCCGTTTCCTCGCTGGCGAGCAGGAAGACGTCCTCCGAGCTGCTGTCGCTCTGGAGCTTGTCTCTCTGCAGCAGCCCGTCCACCCTCTGGATCACACACTCCAGGCTCTTGTTCACATTCAGCCAGACCTTATCCTGCACACACACACACACACACACACACACACAGATGAACATTTTAAATCAGGGTTCTTACACATTTTGACCAGTGGATTTCCATGACTTTTCCATGACTTTTCCATGCCATTAAACCAAATGTCCATGAACAAACTGAAATGTCGGTAAAACATTAACAATTTAGAACATTTTGTGTATTGAGAGCGTACGCCCTCTTATATTTTGAGCATCTTTCTTTAAAAAACATTAATTATTTCAAACTCGGTGTGATTATAACAAATTTCCATGACTTTTCCAAAACTTTGATGATTTAAGTTTTTTTTCATGACTTTTCCAGGCCTGGAAATTACCTTTTTAAAATTCCATGACTTTTCCAGGTTTTCCATGACCATACGAACCCTGTTAAATATATATAAAAACACACCAACACAGACATCCCAGAGGCACATGGATGTTCCTCTTACCCAGTCCTCCTCATCGGCCTGCAAGGAGGAGCGCTTGTTTCTGCTCCCTTCGCAGCCCTCCAGAGGAACGGCGTGGCGGGAAGGAGAGGTGGCGGCCCGGAACGGGGAGGTGGGGCGGCGGGAGGGGGAGCGCGACGGGGAGAAAGAGGAGGGGGAGAGGGAGGTGGAGGAGGGGGAGAGGGAGGTGGAGGAGGGGGACGGGGTGCTCTGCAGGGTGGAGTCTGGGCGGGCGGCGGCCAGCGCCAGGATGGCCGAGGACAGCAGCTTGGAGTCGCACACGGTCACCAGCTGACGGGTCTGAGGAGGGCAGGGAGGATCATTTGTCTTTATTTGTCTTTATTTTATAGCCTTTAGTTAGCCTTTAGTTATCAAGCTCCTCTTTTATGGAACCAGCTCCACCTTCAGTCCTGGAGGCAGACACAGTCACCACCTTCAAGAGTAGACTGAAGACTTTCCTCTTTGACAGAGCTGATAGTCAGGGCTGAGTCAGGTTCACCTGGTCCACACCTGGAGATGCTGCTAGAGGCTGATAGCTGCTGGGGACCTTTAGGATACACTGAGCACCTCTCTCCTCTTCTCTTTCTCCTATGGATGAATCTTCATCTCTCCATCACACATGACTAACTCTGCTTTCTCCCCGGAGTCCTTCTGACTTCACGTCTCATGGGGTCATGTGACCCTCTGAGACGGCATAGATCCATCTGCTGATGGACCTTCGATGGTTGGATCGTGAGTTCCTGTCGCCAGCTGTGCCACTGCCCTGCTGGGACTCCGCCCACTCCTCCACTTGGGAGGTCTCCAAACTCTCCATGGTGGAATATGCCTAAATATGAACTATTGATAAACTCTGTCAGATTCCTTGAATGTATTTTAACTCTAAATCTGTCCTTCTGTACACATTACATCTATTGCATCTGTCCATCCTGGAGAGGATCCTCCTCTGTTCTCTCCTGAAGGTTTCTTCCCTTTTTTTCCCCCTGAAGGGTTATTTGGGAGTTTTTCCTGGTCCGATGTGAGGTTTTGGGTCAGGGATGTCTATGTGTACAGATTGTAAAGCACTCTGAGACAAATTTGTAATTTGTGAAACTGGGCTATACAAATAAACTGAATTGAATTGAATATTCATTTTCTGATTCATTTCATTAGAATAATTTAGGATAGAAATATATAAGCATTTTGTTGTTCTACCTATACCGTTTCAGTCTTTTTGTTTTGTATATTGTATAGAATAATATTGTATTGTATTGCAATGATTGACGGAGGCCGGGGAGAGGGGTGACATGAGGGTTTACTGGGTGACATTAAATCAGGGGGACCAGACGTCCTCTTTCCCCGGACATGTCCTCTTTTTGAGAAATTAGGCACAATGTTTGATAATAAGGTTCTTATAGAAACCAAAATTGAAATGAAGGGAGCATTTTTGGACATATGCACCTCTGCAGCAACAATACTTAGTGTATTTTATTTTAAAATAAGCCAATACAGCTGAGGAATTTAATTATAATGTTGTTACAGTGTTGTATAACACTATACAGTGATTCAGAGGGAATGTTCTAGATTCATTTCTAGAAATATTCAAATAGTGAATATGAGTGATTTTTGTCAGATTATGACCGTATAACAGTTGTTTTATTGCATGTGTGTAATGTTTTAGGAAGTGCTGCTGCTGCTGTTCCTGGAGAGGAGGCAGCCTGCAGTGGAGGAGCTCCAGGACAGGAACAGCATTTTGATTGTATGAATGTGTTGCATGTAATATGAATATTTGTCCCTGCAGGAGATGACCAGTGTGCTTGAATACAGGTGGCCTGCTGCACACGATAAAGACGCTGCACACAAGTCCCCAAAAGACTGAATCCCTTTAGAAATGCTTTACTTGTTGAGCCTTTAAATGTAAACCAAATGTTTGTTTTTATTTATGCTTTTAAAACATTAATATAATGAATAACACAAATGTTCTGCCTTGTGGCACTCGGCACTTTTCATCTCAATGGTCAGTTTGTGAACACCTCAATGTATTAAACAAATACAAATACTGTGAGACTATTCTGTTACACACACACACACACACACACACTCACACACACTCACACACACACACACGTAGAATCACTCAACAACAACGTTGTAGAGGGGAGCACGCCAAAGTCCTGAGCAATTATTCAGCCTCACAAAACACCGCAGAGTGTCCTCCTCTTTGGTGTTCTGGATATGGTCACCCTAATTAAATTAGCTCTTTAAAGTGCAATAACAGTGGCATCATAATTGGGGGCAGAATGATTTTTGAAAATGATTGTCATTCTTATATTTCCTCGCTATATATGTCAACGCTCAATAAAGTTGACAGCAGCAGACATCGTTACAAATATAATCAATAGGGCCCCAAATACATTAAATCAGATATCTTGTTTGTTTCAATGTTTCTGTGTTTTCAGTGAGTTGCGTCAGTGTTCTGCCAGTCTTTGTTATTTACTCAAAAATGTGATTTAAAAACCCTTTCAGCCTAAAGAACTGCTCATCTATCTATTCAGACAGTAAGCGTGAACATAAAAAGTTGCGTGGGGTGGAGAAGCAGAAGGAAAGAGTGACAGACTCCGTCACACAGAATAATCGACGTCTCAGCACTCGATCGGCCTCCGGGCCGCCTACCTTCTCCGACAGGAGGGCCAGCGTCCTCTCCAGAGCGTTGGCCGAGCGCTCCTTGGCGGAGCGGGACAGGCGCTCCGTGTAGTAACACACTTGTGTCTTCAGAGTGTTGATTTGACCAATCAGCTCTTTGGCTTTCACGACATCCTGAGGCTGGTACGCCACTCCTCTGGACCCAGAGCCAGCAGCGCTGTGGCTGTGTCGAAGGCGGGTCAAACAAACAGGCGAAGAAGATGAAGGATGGAAGAACAACAACAACAACACCAGAATCTTACAGGCCACCACTCGTCGCTCACCTCTCCTCCTCATACGTGCTGATGCAGTGAGGCACAAAACAGAGACAATAGATCAGAATCAACCATCAGTGAATGAAGCTATGTGAACTCTCCATGGAGCTCATCTGCTCTCTACTCACTGCCTCCTGGCCTCTTCAAGCCGCTGCAGCCGTCTCCGGAGGCCGCAGTCCTTGAAGCCCTGATGATGGGCTGCAGGAGCTCCGATGGTCACCACATCGTACGTCCGGTCTGATCTCAGTTACAAAGAGTATGCAGTGAGCTCATGACGGAACATCATGAACCACCTCGCCACACGTCTGTGTGCTGGTGAGTCTGCCTACCGTAGCCAGACTCTCCCTGTACTCTCATCCTCTGGATGTGCAGATTAGTGGGAATAAACTCCAACTTCCTCTCAGCCTTCAGTGTACTGGACTTGAAAGAAGGACCTGAGGGGGCGCAGAGCAAGAGAAGGTTACTCCTGTCTGTAAATACCGGAACGAGTTACAGACGCGCCCGATGGGATGCGTTACATGAACATACAATGATGATGCGCTGGTTATTGCTCTAACATTTAGGTTGTACATGTGTGGTATTCCTGTGACTGATTGACTTTGACTTGTGTGTGTTTTCACATTGGGTTGGTGCAGTGCGCTCTTCATCAACATGACGTGACGAAGAGCTCGTGTTCCTCACCTTTATATTCGTGCAGGTCGCTGATGGTCTCCTGGTAGGTGAGGATGATGGTCTGATACTGAGTGATGATCTGCCTCCTCAGGTTCTCCCAACATGCAGACAGCTCGCCCAGTTCCTCCAGCTCACACACCCTGCACACACACACACACACACACACACACACACACACACACACATGCATTTACGATCTCACAGCTGTTTGGTAGTTGTTTGATTACCTGTTTCTGCGGTCGTATGACGAAGACAATATGATAACAAAAGAATATACAGCTCACGATATTTCACATGAAGGACACACAGTTCACTTCTTTGGAGACATGAAAAAGCTTTTTTGCAAATGTAAGATAATATAAAACGGATAAGACGATGTTTAAAGAAATATTCTGTGACAAGATGTATGTAGATTTCTTTTGTTTGATTAAAAATTAACACAAAATTAGAACTATATTGGAAACAGAATTTTGAATAAATTATTTCTCTTTTCCCAAGTTAAACAACATAACACAAAAATGTGTTTTTTTTATAAAACACTTGAATGAAAACTGGAAATGGATATTCACGTGGCGAAGCTAGTACAGAGCATCGCACCAGATATAACATAAAGAGAAAAAGAGGAAAATAGAAGGAAATGAAAAGACCAAAGGCTTTAAAAGAGGTTTACAATAAATGTAAAAGCAGCAGACAGAGAGCTGAACATCGCTGCACTACAACTCCCTGCTCCCCTGCAGAGACCTTCAGGCCTATGATAACAGTAACATCCATGTGTCCAGACGTCACCTGACGGCGTCCTCCTCCAGCAGCAGCTTGACGAACTGTCGGGGGATGTGCAGCGAGAGCGCGCTCTCCGCCATCTGCTCCAGGACGCGCAGGTGGTTGCCGTCGGTGGTGGGCAGCCGGTACATCCGAGACATGACGCCCCCGAACACTGAGGACCACGACACACGCGTCGCCACAGCCGGTCAGCAGGGCGAGCGACGGTCACATGACGTCTACTTCAGACAGACTCACTCACCAGCCTTCAGCTGAGGGTCTTTACACAGAGAGGAGGACTTGGACTTGATGCCCATGGATTCAGTCAGGCTTTCATCCACAGGGAGCACCATCTGACACACACACACACACACACACAAAGGAACAAACTATGATGTTGGCCAACAGAAGACGTGGGTGTGTTTCTGTGACCTGTTGTTTAAAACAGGCTGAGGGTGGTGATGCTCAGTGTTACGTTGTAACAGTTTATTTAGATTATGCACATGTACATAGAGTCTTATGCTTTAAATGAATACATAGATAAATATATTATAATAGGAAATATTAGAATATTATTGTGACTGTATTGTGAATTTATTGTAGAGCATTAGGGAAAGACTGTATGTGATGATAACATGTGAATGGCAGGAGGTCATGTTTACCTGTAGGCTGCATGGGGATGAATGTTAGTTAGTATTTCAGGAATGTCCAAGCCGGTTGAAGCCTGGGACGTTATTTTAATCTGGAGAATAACATACTGGACTTTTATTGTGAAGGGACTTCTTTAGTAGATTGACCGGAAGTGACCTTGTGACCCGGGGTCGTGACCTTTGACCCCTCCGTTTTGAAAGCGGACTTTTAGCCAACGAGAAGGTGTTGCAGGACTGAACAACAAAGGACTAACCGTTGACAAGAGGTGATTGGCTGTTGACGACTAACACCTCTCTGTGCCGGGAGGAATCGCTCTGTTCGTCTGGACCGGGTCAGACAGCAACACGCTGGTACCGTGGAGCCCGGGTCACTACGAAGCCACGGCCGGGAGCTTTGATTGGTTTTCTAACTTTTGTTAAACGTCTTGCCATTAAATATTGTTAAACTTGATCGCATTCCAGTCCTGATTCCTGTCGAGCGTGAGGTGTCCATCAGAAAGTACTCTTTATTAGACGGGCAAAACAACGAGAGGTTGGATATATTTTCTCGGTTATTATTCTCATTATTTTTATAATTGGGCCTAAAAAAAGTACTAAAACAGCTTTCTGAGGTTTGTTTTGTACAACCAACAGGCACGTACAGATCCAGTGGGGGGGGGAGTATTTAGTCAGCCACCAATTGTGCAAGTTCTCCCACTTAAAAAGACGAGAGAGGCCTGTAATTTATATCATAGACCTCAACTACGAGAGACAACATGAGAAAGAAAAATCCAGAAAATCACTTTGTCTGATTTCTAAAGAATTTATTGGTAAATTCCTCGGTAAAAAAAGGTATTATATACAGACCTCGCTCATCTTTTTGAGTGGGAGAACTTGCACAATTGGTGGCTGACTGAATACTTTTTTTCCTACTGTATAACTTACGATTCATCACATGAGACAAAAGCAGAAAATGCTCACAACTAAGGAATGTTTAGTATTAAATGAATCGATCATACAACATATTTGCTGATAAACGTGACGCCAAACCAATCGTCCATGAACGCCGACGCGTCCACCCACCCTTCCGTTCACGGTGTCTCCTCTCTGCAGCCGCGCCACAGGAGCTCTCTGCTCGCGCTTCTCCTCCACCTGCCAGGCGATGACGGTGATGTTCCCCACGCCGCCGCTCTCCGCCGCTCTGACCCACAGGGACACGAGTGAAACTCCCTGAACTCAAACGCCACGCCGCAGAGGGAGGAGAGGCGCCTTACCTCAGCGTCAGGTGCAGTCGGTGGTGTTGGTCCTGCAGCAGCTCTTTCACAGAAAACATGGCGGAACCAAGCATGTACATCTGTCACACACACACACACACACACACACACACACACACACACACACACACACACACACACACACACACACACACACACACACACACAGGATTTAAAGCACAAGTGTCAAACACATGGCCCGCAGGACGAATGCGTCCCACCATGTCATTTTATGCGGCCCTTGGCGGCTTGAAAGACACATTATCAGATTTATATCCTGGGCTTTTATTTTGAAGGTTACAAATTAAATGGATTTGTATTATAATATTAGAGACATTGTCTTGTGTACAATATTTCTACTCTCGAATAAACAATCAAATGCAAAGAGTTATTCAACAATATGTTGGGGAGTAGTTTATACAGCGCTTCAGTTGCACCGGCCCTTTAAGAGGCGGCCATGATGCTGATGAGTGAAGATGAGTTTGAAACCCCCGATTTAGAGGATTTCACTACAGAAAAGTGTTGACTATTAAGGATTTAGTAAATAATAACTTCTGTTCACTTCCTAGTGGGACATAGACGACAGCTCAGACTCAGTGTCGATGTGGAGTGATGCTGTCGGCGTTACCGTGCCCTGGGTGCGGTCCTTCACGTCGTAGACCGACAGCTTGACCTGCGTCTGCTGCGTGATCAGAGCGTCCTGGAAGAACGCCACGCTGCTCAGGAAGATCGGGTTGCTGGTGCCCTGAACACACAGATGGAGACGGATGAGCTGGCTTCAAAGGGGAGGAGGGGCGGCGGCGAGGGGCGGCGAGGGGCGGCGCGTATACCTCTATGATCTCTGTCTGGGCGTGCTTGGTCCAGAAGGCCTGGGGCGGCGTGGTGCAGCTGACGGCCACGAAGCTGGTGGGCTTACGGTCCAGAGAGGGAGTGACCAGCTCGCTGCAGGCTGCAGACGCGCAGAAAGAGATTAGCAACGCTGGGAGTTAATGGTGGGATGCCACTCATCCTCCGCCATGAAAGGACCGCCGTGTGTACAGTCCTTGTCTCTCAGGATGAACACAAGTGATGTTCTCAATGATCAAGATCACCCAAAGCTGCATCAAATTATATTTTAATATAATTATCTAATTATCGGCAGCTGTAAACATGAATATGGCATCAATTGAACATAACATGGTGAACATGTTGCATTTGCATACCGACAATGCTTTTAGGAGTCTGCCCTTCAACTCCAATTTAAATTTTTGAAACCCTCATTAATGTACAATGTCACTTTTTAGAGAACATTACTCAAACAGAAGTAAAAAAAGTCCATTTGTTGCGGACTATTTTCACGTGGCGCACTATTCAGGCGGACGGTGTGAATACGCCGTAACGAGTGAAGCCGGTGTGGGTTCTGTGAGGAGCGACAATAAAGAGGAATAATCTGTGTGGAGAGCTCTGGGCACACGGACAGCGCCTCGTTGTCACGCTCAACCACCTGGTCTCGCCAGGCCGACCGGCGCACATGAAGCGGTCAGTGGCCGCTAAACTAACACTTGACAGCAGCGCATTCACGTGCAGAGAGACTAACGTCTGGATGGCCTCCCTGCAGCTCTCAGGGCCACAACCGCCATGCGGCTTCACGTTATGTAAAGCCGCTTGATGATCCGTGAGCGCTGATAAAAGGTGCGCGCGTGAATTGACTTTTCCCTCGTTCCGCCCGGCGCCTCAAAGGAGGCGAGGCGTGGCGCTTCACCTTCTCCTCTTCAACTCACCCACACTGAACTCCAGCACGGGCTCGTCGGGGTCCTGGCTGCTGCCTGCGGGGCGGAGAGAACAGAGGACGTCTTTTAACGCCCTTTCGTCGCCGATGTGGTAGAACCGGTTACCATGGTAGCAGTTACTTAGTTACCTGAGAGAGCCAGCCCCATCATCTCCGCCGCCAGATCGAACGTGTTGGCCCGGTAGACCGACCACGGCCGATGGCGGGGGCTGCGCTCCTTCCCGGACATGGCGGGGTCACGGCGGGGTCACGGCGGGGTCACGGGGGCCGAGGGTGGATTTGTAGAATAAAAGAGCCGGAGAGCGGGAAAACGCCGTCGAGCCGACTCAAACCAACCGTCTGCGTCGGCGCTTCTCGGAGCTGCGGTTCGGGTTCCCTCGTGTTGTCGTCAATGACAGAGGCCTGAAAGAAGGAAACCGCAAAGTGAACGTCGGCCGTCGCCATAGCAACAGTTGAGACAGACGACCTTCGACCGCCGTGGTCCTTCCATTGAGAGGGCGGCTGATCTCAGAGGAACAGAGACCTCGTCACCAAGCTGGCGTCCCAGTGCAGCTGCAATGCGCTGCTGGGTGAACGGATGAATAACCCAGCAGCTGGGCGTCTTGGCACGAGGCTCCTCTGAGCAACTATTGAGAGTTGAGTGTTTCCTGAGTCCCGACTCCCTCTGCTAATGTGCTAATACAAACAGTGTCAGTTCTCACACAGCTGGAGTAAATGAAACACGGAGTCGTCTCCTTCTGGTGTTATTTTCGACAGGCAGAGACAGAGATATAACGAGATAAGCCAAACCGCTCCACATTCAGGGGCGCTGAGCACGTCTTAATAACGTGTTTGTGGCCTCTTTCCTGTTCAGGAGGATTTTTAGAAGGAGGGTATTTGTGTCTAAATCGTGCAAAATCAAAAGCAAAGCGCTTCTAGCGGCCACGGAAAGACACACCGTTTTATTTTTATTTATTATTTTGTATCTTTTATTTGTATTAATGCTCTAATGTGCACCCGCTGCTGTGATCCTGAAATGTCCCCACTGTGGGACAGATAACGGATTATCTCATCTTATCTCATCTTATCTCATCTTATCTTATGACTTTTCTCTGACGCCCCGTCCTTCAAATCTTTGAGTAATATTGGAAACCTGACAGTGTCACACAAACGTACCATGATCATTAGTAGGGATGAGTATTGTTTGGGTTTTTTCCGATAGCGGTGCTAAACCGGTACTTTTAAAACGATACCGGTGCCTGAACCGATACTTTTTTTAAACGCACAATGAGGACATTAATAACCTCTTTGGCCATGTTCCCTGTAGAAGTCGTTATCATGGAGCACGACACACAACGGATATCAGACTGTTAACATACACAATACATGTTCTCATTATATGATGTGTGTGTGGATATACATATATATATATATATATACACCAGGAAACCTGTTTATACTACAAA
This sequence comes from Liparis tanakae, assembly GCA_036178185.1. Taxonomy (NCBI): domain Eukaryota; kingdom Metazoa; phylum Chordata; class Actinopteri; order Perciformes; family Liparidae; genus Liparis; species Liparis tanakae. Next base: position 23,760,793 of record CM070107.1, read on the forward strand.
TAATAATATATATTTAAAAAGATGTAAAGTATATATTCTTTTTTATCTTATTTTAAACATTGAGAATTATTTTTTTGCCGGGGAGGGAGGGGAAACCGAAGTGCTCGGAGAAAACCCAGAGTGACACCGGGAGACGTCTCTCCATCATGCGGGAGTGAGGTGAGAGCCTCACTCCCGCATGATGCTACAGCTGGTGGTACTTCTAGCGCACTTGTGTCAGCCGTACCACATCGGCACCGGTTTCCGGTACCCAACCCTAATAATTAGTCACGGACTAAATCCCCAACAATCCCCGTCCCATGAACATGAATACCCAACGTGGCACTAATCTGACCTGCGGTTCACTTGGCTGCTGCTGTTTGAGACAGATTCTCTTTCTCTGCAAGTCACACGCACACAACACATATGAACCCGGAGAGAGAGAGAGAGAGAGAGAGAGAGAGAGAGAGAGGGAGGGAGAGAGAGAGAGGAGAGATTTCTTTAGAGAGAGAGAGTTTTTAAAAGAGAGTCAGGGAGAGAGAGCAAGAGAGAGAGAGAGAGGGAGGGAGAGGGGAGAGAGAGAGAGGGAGAGGAGGGGGAGAGAGAGAGAGAGAGAGAGGGGAGATTTTACTGAATTTTGAAAAACACTTTCAAACACCAGCTCTTCCTCCACCACCGACATTTCTTTTAACAATACCAGTGTTTTTAAAACACCAGGTCTGTTTAAAATCATCCAGGTCTCAAATGTGTTTGAAAAAAAAACATGTTTTACTGAATCCAAAAGTCTGGCTAAACTGATGTTCAGACCACGAGCACACGATCCGTTAAAACACCACTCTCTGTTTAAAAGCATCCAGGACTTCCTGGTTAAATAAATTGGCCATCTTGGCTTCTCTGATAGGAAATTTAGAGCTGCCACTTTTCTTTTTCAGTTTTCTTGTAGGCAGCTCCCATGATAAAAACCTTCTCTGTAAAATGACATTAAAAAGACTAAAAACAATGTTAAAAGAGAGAAGAAACTCAAAAGTCTCTTACACTCATTAAAAACATGGTAAATAGTCTCCGGGTTTCACAGAAAGGGCACTGGCTCAGGACAGCGGATTGATCACTGAGATAAAAGCATTGCACGCGACAGCACCGTGTAAAATACGCCACTGGAGGTCAGCGGTCCTTTTTTTTAGGGAGGCTTGTATAGGACCCCCACTGCGGGCCAGGTCCTCCTGGACCAAGTCTCTTCGACCACACAGTGGGCGGCCTGTTGCACAGTCCGGACCTGTTGATGCTTTTCAAAATGCTAAAATACAGAGTCTTCTTGTCTGCCTTTGCCAGTGTACGATGTTTCGGTGGGTTGTTTTTAGCAGGGGCGTGAGCCCCCTAGCCCGGGCTGAGGGAGATGTCTGGGAAGGGGTCTGCAGGGTCCGGCTCGTCTCTTTCCTGGCTGTAGTCGTTGAGGAGGCTCCTCTCCGCCCGGTCAGCCTCTGCCTCCACAGCTCCAGGAGCCTCCTCGCCACCCGTCCGGAATGCAGGCCCAGCAGGAGCCCAGGGCCTGGGGGTCACTCAGCGTCGGCCCCACTGCCTCCACCAGGTGCTGCAGGCAGAGAGTCTTTGTTCGCAGCAGCGCCCCCGTTAGTCCAGGGGTGGCGCTGCTGCTTATGTCCATGTTTGCTCTGTGTATTAAAGGTTCTCTCAACAACCAGAACAGAGATTCAGACTGTGGGCACCTTTCATGATTTAAAAGGGCCCACGACTTAAAAACACCCTGATAAAAAGGAGGCAGCCCACTTAACTTTAAAATGTTGGAGTCTATTAAAAACAGAGCAGTATCCAGCCCCAGGTGGTCAGCACGTCTGAGGATGCAGCTGGCCACGTCTCGCCACACTAAAACCCCAGGACACGTTAAAAACCTCTGAATAAACTGTAATCTAAAAGTGGCTGTCCGGCTGGCCAGGTGGACAAGGCCCTGCCCCCCTTCCTCTCTGGCTAAAAACAGCACCCCTGTGGCACCCAGTGTAGACCCTCCCAAAAGAGTCCACCATCTTCCTTCTGAATGTTGGCTAAGAAACCTGAGGGAGGGTCTAAACCATTAGCCGGTGCCACAGTTGGGATGCAATAAGATTGTTTAAAACCAGCACTCTACCTTTAAAAGACATCTGGGGAGCAGCCACTTCCACTTGGAAAGCTTCCTTCTATCTTTTCTGTGACGCCCTCCCAGTTCTTCTGGACAATGTTTTTTTCCTAGATGATATTCCTAAATATTTAAAACCGTCCTTCCATACAAGTTTGTGGAAGAACCGGAGGCGCCACGCCACTCCCCACAGCGAGGGCCGCTTTTCTCCAGTTCACCCTCGCTGCCGATGCCGTGCTAAAATCCTGTACAATGTGGTTTAAAAGGTCTACATCTTTCTGGCTACTAATAAAAACGACAATGTCAAGTCGGCATACGCCGATAAAATCATCTTCCTATTAAAACCAGGTAAAACCAGACCATGAAGGCTAGAGCGTATCTTGATGAGGAGGGGCTCGAGGGAGAGTGCGTAGAGCATCCGACAGAGCACAGCCCTGCGGACCCTCTACCCACTCTAAAAGGAGCACACAGCCTGCCGTTTATCTTCAGCACACTCTCAACATCACTGTACATCACCTTGATCTTGGCTATGAAACCAGCGCTGAACCCAAACTTCCCCAGAACTTTCCAGAGGAAGCCGTGCTCAACGCGTCAAAAGCCTTTTCCTGGTCTAGAGAAATCAGACCAGTGTCAATACCCAATGAGCTGGAGACCTCCAAAACGTCCGAATGAGGTGGACGTTGTCCACCATGGACCTGCCGGGGACGCAGTAGGTCTGGTCCCGTGGAGGACCTGCTCCATAGCTCCCCTCAGCCTGGAGGCGAGGACCTTGGACAGAAGCTTGTAATCCACACACAGCAAAGACACAGGGCGCCAGTTACCATGTCCTGCAGGTTCCCTTTCTTAGGCAGTAACGTCAGTACTGCCCTCACGGCAGGACATCGGCATGGAACCAGCGGCCAGACTCTCATTAAAGACCTCCAGGATGTCCTCCGAGGACATCCCAGTAGGCCTTATAAACTCAGCGGGAGGCCGTCGATCCTGGGGCACGGCCTCCCTGCATTCCCTGCAGGGCAGCTTTCAGCTCTTGGGGGGTTATGGGTCTGTCGAGCTCCTCATTGGTCTCCTCGGAGACCTGAGGCAGCTCCCCACAGAGCCCCTCCGTCGACACTTCCTCCTCCCTATACTCACTGGTATACAGGGAGGAGTAAAACCCCACCGCTCGCTTACGGATCTGGCTTGGCTCCACCACCGGCTGCCCTGCGTCGGTCAGCAGTGAGTGGATCACTCGCCCCTGCCCACTCCTCTTCTCCAGGCCGAAGAAGAAGCTAGAGGGAGTGTCCATCTCTGCGATGGTCTGGAACCGGGACCTGACCAGTGCGCCTTGTACTCTCACCTCGAACAGGTCGGCGAGAGACGCCTTTTTCCTTTTGAGGACTTCAACATGTCCTCGATCTCCTGTGGACTCACTCAAACTTTCTAGGTCCACTATTTCAGTCTCCAGGTCCTTCATAGATCTGGTGACGTCTCTAGTGACGTTGAAAGTGTGCTGCTGACAAAGAAGTCTAATTTCAGTCTTACCATGGTCCCACCACTGCCTAAGATTGTTAAAACACTCTTCCTCAGCCTAAAAACACTCCAAAAATAAAAAGCACCTCCCTAAAATTCCTATCGAAAGTTAAAACTGAATTAAAATGCCAATACGGCTCCTGGGTAAAAAGTTCCTAATAAAAACATGACATAAAACCAAAGAATGATCAGTAAAACCAGCCGAACAATGCTGCACATTTTAAAAATACTAAAATGGTGCTTAAAAACATACATACGGTCTAACCTGGCTGAGGAGATTCTTCCCTCCCTAAGGTGGGACCATGTGTACTGTCGGCAGTCTGGATGCATCCTTCTCCACACGTCCACCAGGCCATGAGAATGGACCAGCCTCCTCAGAACCTGCTGTGAAGCTGGATGTGGCTCTGTGTGGTTTCTGTCTTTAAAATCATCCTCTGTGCAGTTAAAATCCCCCCCCAAGAATAAAAAAACCTCCGAGGCACAGTCATTTAAAACATCATTAATTTTAGATAAAAATAGCTTCCTCTCTGTTCCGGTTGTTGGAGCATAAACATTTATTAAAACAACAGTAAAAGGTCGAACCGTGCTTTCACTAGGAACAGCCTCCCCTCAACGATGTGTTTGACCTCCAGTGACTTGGGACTGAAGGCCCTGGAGAAGAGGAAGCCCACTCCTCCGCTGAGGTTGGTGTTGTGGCTCAGGAGGACTTCCCCCCCCCACTCCCTCCTCCAGTCCGCCTCGTTGGTGCTGTCGCTGTGCGTCTCTTGTAAGAAGAGAACATCATTGGCTTTCATCTTGTTAAATTCATAAATAGATGTTCTCTTCTTACAATCCCTTCATTTACGTTTAATACTCCGACTCTGAATGTCCTCATTAAAAGAAAAGAGTTTAAAAACAAATAAAACTTAAAACAACAAATCAATTAAAAGACACATTGGAGCTCTCCACCCCCTCCTGCTGGATGCAAAGCTTGACTTTTAATAAAATCTTTTAATTCTAAAATCTCCTGCATATCTAAATGTTTTTTGCCATGTGATAGCGGCAGGAGTAGTCAAAATCACGAGGTCAGGGAAGAACTCCTGACCTCTACATCTCTTTTTATTTTTTGTTTTATATAAAAACAGGCTGATCTCGTCAGCTGTATATAAACTTTTTTTTTTTCTTGACTGTTTAAAACCAGAGGAGGGTCGCCGTCCACTGACCCCTCCTCACCCCCCTTTTTCCCCCACCTGCCTTGCCCCTCACTCCTCTCCTCCACCCTGCTGGCTTTGGCCTCGCCCCGTCACTCTCACCGCTTTTTTTTCTTTTTTCTTTCTGCACCCCCTTCCTCCTCATCCATCTCCACCTGCTCAGCCCCCCTCACCTGTACCGTCTTCCTCCGCCCCTATGACTCCATCCACCTGCCCTACTACCTCCATGGGCTTTACACCACTCTTTTCTTTGTCCTTTTTATTTTCTTTTCTCCTCCTCATCAATTTCCACCCCACTCTCGAGCTCCACTTCTAACCCCGTACCACCATCACCCCCCGCAGCCCCCACAACACCATCAACACTAGTTTTTTGTTTTTTAATCTGTGTCCCCTTTTTTCTCTTTTCTTTCTTGTCCTCTTTTCCTCCATCCTCTCCACCTTTCACCTCCCCCACCACACTGCTTTTGGCAGCTTCACTCCCCACAACTTTTTTTTTGGTCTGTTTTTTCTTTTTTTTTCTTACCCTCATCACTTCCCACCCCACCCACCGCCTGCCTCTCGCTGCCCTGCCCAGCTACACCACCACCACCATCACCAACACTCACCTCATTCACACTCTCATCCACACTCACCACCTGTGGGTCGGGTACAGCAGCAGTGATGCCGCTGGCCGCGCTATCCGTTGGGATCGGATCAGCAGCAGCGGCCGCTGCGCCGGTCCCCGCTCCGGCCACGCCCGCTCTGGCCACGCCCCCTCTCAGCGACGCGGCCGTCGCGATTCCCGCCGCCAGCAGCTGCCGCCGCACCGGCGGCTCCCCAAGCGGGCGCCGCGCGGCGCGGAGCGCCTGACGGACCCGGGCCGTCCGCACCAGCTGCCGTTGGCTCGCCCCGCTTCGAGCAGACCCTCGCGGTGTGCCCCTCCTCCCCGCACTTGAAGCACTTCATCGCCGATGAAGATGCAAAGATGTCGTAATCCCAATCATCTACTCGGACCCGGAAGCGCAGGTTGAGCTCCTGGCTCCGGTCCTTGAGTATCATGTAAACCGTCCTGCGGTAACTCAGGATGTGCTTCATCAAGCTCTCCTTGAAGCCCGAAGCCATCTCCCTGATCGGGGAGACCAGCTTGCCGTGCCGGGAGAGCTCTCTGCTCAGGTACTCATCGGTGATGAACGGAGGGACGTTCAGGTACTCATCGGTGATGAACGGAGGGACGTTCAGGTACTCATCGGTGATGAACGGAGGACGTTCAGGCGGAGGCACGTTGGACACGAGGACGCGGACCGACGGCTGCTCCAGCGGGAACACCTGCACAAACAAATCTCCCACCGAGAGACCCTCCTCTACCACCTGGTTCACCTTGGACACCTGGTCCAGGAAGATCACGACCGAGCCGTTCATCTTGGCCGCGGTCTTCACGCTGCCGAACCCGACCTTCTTCCCGACTGCCCGGGCCAACTCCTCCACGCTACACGGGGTGTCACCGGCGATCTTCATGCCGTGATTCCTCGTGTAGGTGAGCGGCGGCACCGCGTCGATCATGACGCCGCGAGCACCCCGGAGAGACACCGGCAGGGGGAAGACACCCAGAGAAAAGAAACCCACTAAACACCAAACAAATGAAACTAAAGTGAACTAATAAACCACATTAAATAAATACATGTACCTATAAAGAAACGAACAGACAGAGACACATACACGCTCCTTCAGCCGCTCTCACGCACACACACAACCTGCCTCACTCACTCACAGCGCGAACTGAGAGAGAGAGAGAGAGAGAGAGGGAGGGAGAGAGAGGAGGGGAGAGAGAGGAGAGAGAGAGGGAGGAGAGAGAGAGAGGGGAGAGAGAGGGAGAGAGAGAGAGAGAGGGAGAGAGAGGGAGAGAGAGGGGAGAGAGAGAGAGAGAGAGAGAGGGAAAGAGAGAGAGAGATTAAATAAATGGTTCTTGAAGAATATGTGAAAGGAAAAGGAGGAAAGGAAAAGGGTGCAGACGAGTAGTGTTAGGTTGTAATAGTTTATTTTGATAACATCTGCAGAGGTCTTATGTTTTAAATTAATACATATAGAAAGATATTATAATAGAAGATATATGGGAGAATATTGATATTGTTATTAATGTATTATAATCATAGGGGTAATGTTTACTCTATGCAAATGTAAATGGCAAGAAGTAATGTATGTTCATGAGAGAGACTGTATGTCAGTGCTATAGATCAGAGCCGCTTGAAATCCATGACTTACAATAACAAGGGACTTTTATTGTGAAGGTGACTTTAATACCCACAATAATAGACGGGAATTTTATTGTGAAAATACTTGACCGGAAATGACGTGGAGGGCGGAGGAGCCGATGAAGACCACGATGTGAGGCTTGACTGCATCAGAGGGGCGGCTCGCCCCGAGGAGGAGCGCCATCGTGAGCGTTGACTGTTTGTTCTTCACTTCCTGACATTAAATGTTGATAACACACCTGACACCTGACACCTCACACCTGACACCTGACACCTGACACCTGACACCTGACACCTCACACCTGACACCTGACACCTCACACCTGACACCTGACACCTGACACCTGACACCTGACACCTCACACCTGACACCTCACACCTGACACCTCACACCTCACACCTGACACCTCACACCTCACACCTGACACCTCACACCTCACACCTGACACCTGACACCTCACACCTCACACCTCACACCTGACACCTGACACCTCACACCTCACCTCACACCTCACACCTCACACCTCACACCTCACACCTGACACCTCACACCTGACACCTGACACCTGACACCTGACACCTGACACCTGACACCTCACACCTGACACCTCACACCTCACACCTGACACCTCACACCTCACACCTCACACCTGACACCTGACACCTCACACCTGACACCTCACACCTCACACCTCACACCTCACACCTCACACCTCACACCTCACACCTCACACCTCACACCTCACACCTCACACCTCACACCTCACACCTGCCGGAGCTGAGAGCTGCTTCAGAAGAGCGTGTGTGTGTGTGTGTGTGTGTGTGTGTTTACTCTGTTCATCCGCCATCCCACCGACAAAAGGAGAGCCGGTGTGTGCGTAGCGCTGCTCCTTCACGCGTGAGCGCTTCGGCACAGCGGGTCTATTTTTATCCGCCGTGGATCCGCTGTGACGTCGGTCTGCCGACACCTGATCACGCGCCTGAATCCAGAGCGCGTTGCTCTGTCTCTGCGGTTCAATCTGCGGCGTGAAGCCGTGACTGACACGCCACCCACCAGTAATGACTCCTGGGCGACTGGACTCTTCAGAAGGCGCTAATCCGGGGAGCGCTGTGGGAACCAACAGAGGACCTGATGTCGGCCACGGGGAGCCTCCTCCTCCCCCTCCTCCTCCTCCTCCCCCTCCTCCTCCTCCTCTCCTCCTCACCTCATCCCTCCTCCCTCCTCATCCTCATCCCTCACCTCACCTCATCACCTCATCCTCCTCCTCCCTCCTCCCTCATCCTCACCTCACACCTCATCCTCATCCTCCTCCTCCTCCTCCCCCTCCTCCTCCCCTCATCCTCATCCCTCCCTCCCTCCTCATCCTCCTCCTCCTCATCCCTCATCCTCCTCCCTCATCCTCATCCCTCACACCTCACCTCCCTCATCATCATCCTCCTCCTCACACCTCATCCCTCATCCTCCCTCATCCTCCCCTCATCATCCTCCTCCTCCACTCATCCTCCCTCCTCATCCTCCCTCCTCCTCACCCCTCACCTCATCCTCCCTCACCTCCTCCTCCTCCTCCCCTCCTCCCTCCTCCCTCCCTCATCCTCCTCCCCTCCTCCCTCATCCTCCTCACCTCCTCCTCCCTCACCTCCTCCTCCTCCCCTCCTCCTCATCCTCTCCCCTCCTCCCTCCTCATCCTCCCTCCTCCCCTCATCCTCATCCTCCTCCTCCCTCCTCCTCCTCCCTCCCTCCTCATCATCCTCCTCCCCTCATCCCCTCCTCCTCCTCCTCATCCTCATCCCTCCCTCCCCTCCTCCCCTCCCTCCCTCCATCCCCTCCCTCCTCCTCCTCCACCTCCCTCATCCTCCTCCTCCTCTCCTCCTCCTCCTCCCCCCTCCTCCCTCCCTCCCCTCATCCTCCTCCCTCCTCCCCCCTCCTCATCCTCCCTCCTCCTCCCCTCCTCCCCTCATCCTCCCTCATCCTCCTCCTCATCCCATCCTCCTCCTCCTCCTCCTCCCTCCTCCCTCCCCTCCTCCCCTCATCCCTCCCCTCCTCCTCATCCTCCTCCTCCTCCTCCCTCCTCCTCTCCCTCCCTCCTCCTCCTCATCCTCCTCTCCTCCTCCCCCATCCTCCTCCTCCTCCCCCCATCCTCTCCTCCTCCCTCCCTCCCTCATCCTCATCCTCCCCTCATCCTCCTCCTCCTCCTCCTCCTCTCCTCATCCTCATCCTCCTCCCTCCTCCTCCTCCTCCTCCTCCTCCTCTCCTCCTCCTCCCTCATCCTCCTCTCCCCTCCCCTCATCCTCCCTCCTCCTCATCTCCCTCCTCCTCCCTCCCCTCCCTCCTCCTCCCTCCTCCCTCATCCTCCCTCCTCCCTCATCCTCATCCTCCTCCTCCCCTCATCCTCCCTCCTCCTCCCTCCTCCTCCTCCTCCCTCATCCTCCTCCCTCCTCCTCCTCCCTCCTCCCTCCTCCTCCTCCCCTCATCCTCCTCCTCCTCCTCATCCCTCCCTCCCTCCTCATCCTCCTCCTCCTCCTCCCCTCCTCCCTCATCCTCCTCCCTCCTCCCCTCTCCCTCTCCTCCTCCTCATCCTCCTCCTCCTCCTCCTCCTCCTCATCCTCATCCTCCTCCCCCTCCTCCTCATTCTCCTCCTCCTCCTCCCTCCCCCCTCCCTCCCTCCTCATCCTCCTCCTCCTCCTCCCCCTCCTCCCCCTGCTCCTCATCCTCCTCCTCCTCCTCCCCCTCCCCCTCCTCCTCCTCCTCCTCCTCCTCCTCATCCTCATCCTCATCACATCTGTGGGCTTCGTCAAGACGAAGGGCAAAGGGCCCCGGGGGCGCAGCTGAAACGAATCGGCAATTCATTGATTGGTGGATGGGAAACAGATTACGATAACTTTATTTAACTGTTTATCGCAAAACTTCCTCTGTTGGTTGTACATCATGAATCCGTTTGGACACGGGACAGAAGATTAATTCTATGGAAGGAGTCACTAATTGATTAATCATGTCAGTCAATCGTAAAATAAATGAAAAAGTGAGGAATTTCTTTTTTATTGATTCATCTGCTGATTATTTTCCTGGCTCATCAACTAGTCTATGAAAGGCCAATTCTTATGAACCCAAAGTGACTCCTTTGTTTTATTCGACCAACCGTCCCAAAGCCGATAATATTCCATTAATAATCGTAGACGTGAAGAGCAGCCCATTTTATTTCACGAGACGCTGCGACCGGAGAACTTTTTGTTCTTCTTGCTTGAACATTGACTTGAAATGATTTTTCTGTTCCCAGCGTTCACCTCTGATTCACAGCTCGTTAATATAGATTTAGGAATCGGGCCACAACGACGAAGTGCCACTGGGCAAAAAGGCTCTGGTTTTCCAGCTTCGAAGAAGAAGAAGAAGAAGAAGAAGAAGTGCAGTGTCTCTCTTTCTGTCTCAGATGTCCTCATCCTTAACTCACCTCCTCCTCATCTCTTTAAATCTCCCCAGAATCTTCTTCTTCTTCTTCTTCTTCTTCTTCTTCTTCTTCTTCTTCTTCTTCTTCTTCTTCTTCTTCTTCTTCACCTTCTTCTGCTTTGTCATCATCCCTCCCTTTTTCTTTCTTTCTCTGCCCACCTCTCCACCCCCCCACCCCACCCGTTCCGGTCCACAGCTGAGCTGATCCGCCCCCTGAGCCTGATCTACAATCGCCTTGATGTCGTAACCATGGATACATGGACGACTGACGACGTCCACAGCTCTCCACATTATTTGTGTTGATCATAGAGGAGCAGAATATGCTAAAGTGTTCAACCCCCAGGATGAAAACATTAACACACACACACACGCTGCTACGCACACACACACACACACACACACACACACACACACACACACACACAAAGAAAAGCTCAAGGAGGAAGTAACGCTCTTGTTTCCAAGACAGCAGTACAACTGAGAACCCTTTGATGATGTGATGAATGAACTCTGGTTGATGACGCTCCAGGAGCCCACAGAGTGGTACAGGAGGCGGGTCTTTACTCAGGTATCAGGAGAAACACACGCACACGCACACACACACACACACACACACACACACACTCAGCACACAGATGCAAAGAGATCCTCTCAACATGTCTGTTAGTTCCCTCTCTGTTATGAAGAGAGTGAACACAATGATTCACCAGGTCAGATGTAATCCGCTCCGCTCCGCTGGGAGCATCCGGGAGGCCTGTATACGTCACACATGCTCCACCAGCAACACATCCGGTTTTAGATATAACGCGTATGTAAAATAAATATACACATATCTGTGAGATGACTCATAATCCAACCAGAACTCTCTTCTTGCCTTTGTGTTCTCTCCCCCTACGTGACACCGGGTGCCATCCAGTGTTCTCGGCAGCCTGTTTGCGCACCAGAGCTGCCCAATGGAATCTATTTATGGCAGCCAATAACACGTTACACTATAGTGGGGTGCGCATCCTCTCTGACACTCGGGCAATAACAACTATTGCGTCATGATATGTGTGCTGGTGCTGAGGCTGACGCATGCTGCGGGACGAGCCCGAGACAACGCGCGGTGTGTGAGGGGAGAAGCAGCCCGATGGACGTCAGACAACACGTCTCACTCTCATCCCGCTCCCGCTGCGAGCTGCGACACTCCGGGAAATGACGGGCTGTCACACAGGAATGCACGCGCACAAACAGAGACGTCCTACCGTTTGGAGAGACGCGAAGGGGTCTTTTCTTACTGATGCGCATCCTGGTTGCTCCTCGACGATGCAGTCGAGACTCGCCCTGACTCCGTGTGACACATCGAGACGTAAGAGCTGCCGCCGGAGCGCAGAGCCTCGTCCCGCCGCTGGGGGGCGCCGTCGGCCCGGTGTGCAGAGAGCCCCCCCCCCGAAAATATAACTCACGCGCCACTACGAGGGGGCGGAGGGCGCGTGGGTATTTTTACACATTGAACCAAATAACAACATATATGTTGTTTTTGTTGTTTTTGTTGTTTTTGTTGTGTATTGTATTCAGTAAATCATTGCAATACAATATAACAGTATTCTGTATACTATATAAAACAGAAAGACTGAAACGGTATAGGTAGAAGCAAAACATGCTTATATATTCATATCCTAAATTATTATAATCAAATAAATCAGAAATGTATATAAAATAATGAAAAATATTAAAGATTTAAAAATATATATTTATATACATTATAGAAAAATAATAAATAAAATACAAAATAAAATGTACACACATATATATGTATACTTTTATATTTTCTTTATTATTTTTCTTTATTGTATATTAATGTTCTGATTTATTTTATATATATCCACATACATCTTCCATCAGTCATTTGATTGAAAACTATTGAAGGACAAGCTGCGATTGATAAGAATAACTCAGCTCTTTGAATCCAAAATACTTTTTTTATATATTGTTGTTTGTCATCATAGAGTTTAGTTTTTTCAAGATGAGGGTCCAAAGAAAGTGTGACTTTCTTTTTTGATTTACTTAAACACACCAGTCCACATATCAATCAAACATGTTCACATGTTCCCTGAATTAAAATGCGAAATCCTACATTTTGACATCCAGACTTTTAAAAAAATAATTTAAAAACTAAGTGCTACTTCAACTAATTCTAACATTATTTGTAATAAATCAAATGTCATTGCAAATTTGAAAATAAAAACGCCTCATGTTTTTTTTCTGATATTGACGTCTCCTATTACTAAAAACCTTTTAATCTAATTTTCTTTTTCTTTATTGTGGAAATGGACTTTCATACTTTGCACATACTTTGCCAGAGATGGACAGGTGTCTCTAATGTTGTTGTGACCAGCTTTTAATTGAAAAGGTGATCTGGTTCAACAAGTCATATTTAAAGGAAGAAAACAAACGCTTCACGTGAGACAGTAGGTTTTACTCATGCACATTTCAACTTTAGACACATCTGGGAAAACATCTTGAGTTACAAGTAAAAGTTGAAACTCAGGAAACTGGTGTCACCGAAACTCGAGAGTGGTCCCTGAATGGCCCGCGGAAACACCGCGCCACACCCTTCTGATCCGCTGCGAGGCGACATCCAATCAGAGCAGGGCTCGGGGCCGAGCCTGTATCGGAACTCGTGGACGCGCTGCAGGTAAAGGTGTGTGCTGTCCGGCAGTGTGAAGGAGAGCGGTCCGGACCTCGCAGGGGGAAGTTCATGCAGGCGTCTCTGCGGAAGATGGAGTGACTGCAGGACTCATCCACACCGTCAGCTTTAAGAGCAGAGACCCCCCCCCCCCGGTTCTCCTTCGACTGCAGCTGGATGGATTGATATTCACGTCGCGGCTGCTCAGCTTTGGGCGTGTGCGTAATGGAGGTGAGCGCCGCGCGTGGAGCGGGACTCGTGCTCATCGTGTTCGCGTGTTCAGGGCTCCTGCATGGCTCCAGAGGGGAGAACTCCCCCCAACCGACCGCCGGCGTCACGCTGCTGCCGCCGGTGGTCCCGGATGACGGCCCGCAGGCCTTCCCCGACGCGGAGAAGGACAACATGCCGGTGTTCACGATGGATTACCCCCGGATACAGATCCCATTCGAGATCACCATGTGGGTCCTGCTGGCTTCATTCGCGAAAATCGGTGACTAACAGTAACTTTGATGCCTCTGGATTATTTGTGTTGACCTTTTCTTATACAGGCTGGCAGCCTTGTTCCTGTTTCTGAACCAATCTCTTCTTCTCAGGGTTCCATGTGTACAACAAGATCACGGTGTGGGTGCCGGAGTCCTGCCTCCTGATCACCATCGGGCTGATGGTGGGGGCCATCATGCACTCCGTCCACGAGGAGCCGCCCGCGGTGCTCAGCAGCAACGTCTTCTTCCTCTACATGCTGCCCCCCATCGTCCTGGACTCGGGCTACTTCATGCCCACCCGGCCTTTCTTCGAGAACATCGGCACGGTCCGTTCCAGAGCAGCCTCCTCTTCAACGTCCTCCTCTCCTGTGGAGCCAATGTGTGTGTCTTCTGACCGTGTGTGTGTGTGTGCAGGTGCTGTGGTTTGCGGTGGTGGGCACGCTGTGGAACAGCATCGGCATCGGCATGTCTCTGTTCGCCATCTGCCAGATCGAGGCGTTCGGCGTGCAGGACATCAACCTGCAGGAGAACCTGCTGTTCGCCACCATCATCTCGGCCGTGGACCCCGTGGCCGTGCTGAGCGTGTTCGAGGACGTGTCCGTCAACGAGCAGCTCTACATCGTGGTGTTCGGAGAGTGCCTCTTCAACGACGCCGTCACTGTGGTGAGTGGGCTGCGGCGGGGACGCTCAAACCGAGACGGCCTGCGACGGGTTGGCCGACTTTGGATTCCTCAAGGACAACGCTGGCTGGGAAAACACGCAGAGCGACGAGCGAGGGGTCCGGTCCAAACCGCTCTCATCGTGTTGAGGGCATCCCGTCACCGCAGGGCGCCCTCAGGGGTCCGGCATGCCGCTGGGCCCTCCCAACGGGAGAGAGACAATAACGGGCTGCAGCTGCCGTGTGGACAAAGCAGAAGCACACACTCATTGTTCACCGCGAAGCGACTCCACCCATCATTCAAAACCCACGCTGGACCTTTTTTAATTCCAAGACTGCTGAGATATGTGAAACATGGCAGATCCACTATCGTTTATTCTGAAGCTCCAACGGCTCCGCTCGATAGAGTACAATCTAGTTCCCTCTCTCCTCCAGGTTGAACACCCTGTTGTCTGAGATCATTCCGCGTGTCTTTGCTCTAGATTGCTCAACAGATAATTGCTGGTGAATAACGCTGTGAGAGACGCGACGCCTCCAGACGGAAACGTTTGCTGCCGAACCGGTTTGTGAGGCGGCCGTTGCTTTGCCTGAGAGGGAGGAGTTCAGTTTACAGACAACGTCGCCAGAAACTTCACTCCAATGAGCTCATGCTCAAATTTCACCCATCACCCTCTTGTTATTGTGTACACACACACATGCACACGCACACGCACACACACACACACACGCGCACTAACCTGCTCTGAGCTCAGGTGTGCCTTTTGTTGTTTCGTACACATTTCCCCAGGAGAAGGCGCCCAGGTCGGTTCTGCTCAGATTGCTTTGTTCTGCAGAACTGCAGCAACACGTCCAATGTTTGCCCAAAGTAGAAACTAGTCTCTCGGCCTCGTTGGGGGAAGGTGGCGACCGTCGGGGCTTCAGGTGGTGGAGAGGACCATCGGAGGGCCAGTAGGTCCCAGAGTTACCCGCTCGGTGAACTCTGTTGTTGATACAGATCTGCATGTTCTAGACGTCAGGCTATTGAGAGGCTGGTCCTCCCAGAGCGGGTCTGGTCTCACGGAGTCCTCTTCATAAGACTCATGAGAGCCCTCGTACGTCTCCCTCCTCTGCAGACGGGCCACCGACTCTGGCTGAAAATATAGTTTACAAAAATTCAACCGCACAATAACCAGCTGTTAGAGGACGTTATTTAGTCTTTCTAAAAGGAAAAAAGTATTTAGATCAAATTGGCTTAAAGCTGAGGCTTCCACAGACGAGATGGGGCATTTGGAAAGCATTTGTCTTGGGACTGGTTGACCATGAACACGGATCTGGATCCTGACCACCTGAGGGTGCTCTGTGCTCTGTACAGTGACTTTAGTCTTTCACACGACATGTCGACAAACGTCTTCCCCTGAGCACACGGCGGTAACGGTGGCGTGCGGCCGGACGGCGTATTCGTAACCACGAAGCGGCGTTGTCTTTGTTCGTCAGAACACGAGGAAAAGGAACAAAGCCGCTCTGGCAAACGCTCCGTTTCCGTGAGTCATTCGGCGCTCGGAGAAATGAGATTATCAAATAGTAAACAGAGCAGAGTAAATATTCCAATAAATCACGTTATCTGCAACGGTGTGACTAGAGGCCGCAGCCCCGGTGACACGCCGTGACCTCACGGGGGGGGGGGGGGGGGGCACGTGTTTGTGCACGTGTGTGTGCACGTGCTGCACTTAACAAACTGTGTGCGTCGGCATGGGCTCTTCATGGTTGTGTGTGTGTGTGTGTGTGTGTGTGTGTTCAGGTGCTGTACAACATGTTCAACTTCGTGGCGGAGATGCCGGTGGTGGAGCCGGTGGACGTGTTCCTGGGCGTGGCGCGGTTCTTCGTGGTCGGCCTCGGCGGGATGGGCTTCGGCGTCCTGTTCGGCTTCACGGCCGCCTTCACCACGCGGTTCACCTCCAGGGTCCGGGAGATCGAGCCGCTCTTCATCTTCATGTACAGCTACCTGGCCTATCTGGTGGCGGAGCTCTTCGCCATCTCCTCCATCATGGCGTGAGTAGATCTCAACATTGGAATATTATTTAAATATTGCTGCAAGAATTCTGCAAAACAACATCGCCGCTTCCCGTTTCCTCTTCAGCATTGTGACCTGCGCTCTCACCATGAAGTACTACGTGGAGGAGAACGTGTCCCAGCGCTCCTGCACCACCATCCGCCACGTGGTCAAGATGCTCGGCTCCATCTCCGAGACCCTCATCTTCTTCTTCCTGGGGGTCGTCACCATAACGACGGAGCACGAGTGGAACTGGGGCTACATCCTGTTCACGCTGCTGTTCGCCTTAGTCTGGAGGGGGCTGGGTAAGGGGGGGGGGATTTAAAGGCCCCTGGAGGCGTTGACCCCTGGAGGCGTTGACCCCTGGTCGTGCTACGAAGCGGTGTTACTAGTGGGTCCCTGTTTAGTTTGTGTCGCGCACATGCACACACTTTAATGGGCTTCATTGCAATAAAGGCAGGAAAAAAAAAAGACTGCCAACAAGCAACAGCATGTATTTTAAAGATATTGGATTAAAAACTAAATCGAATGAATTGCTTTGCAAATGTATTATGAGGGTAACGATGTGTAGAACTCTGTTTACAGGCATTGCAGAGACACACTGCATTTGAGTGAATAACACTGACTGTAAGCCGTTCTGTTGGAACACGAGAACTCCCCGCCGCGTGTTCACCGTTTGGTGGTCGGCTGGAAAATCAAAAGACTGAATCCAACTTGACCCCCATTTAAAATACATAAATGAATCTTTTGGCTGAGCCTCGTGCGGCAGACGCGACGCTAGAGAGGACGGCAACGTGGGTTTTTTTCTGCGTCGCCATACGTTGTTTATGTATTTTGTATTTTTCGTGAAACAAGCTGCCAACACAACATCGACGCGTCGCTGCAGACTCCGACCCAAAGTGTCTGACGTGCTCTTCCTCCCGTCACAGGCGTCCTGGTGCTGACTCAGATCATTAACCCGTTCCGCACCATCCCGTTCAACATGAAGGATCAGTTCGGCCTGGCCTACGGTGGCCTGCGAGGGGCCATTTCATTCGCCTTGGTCTTCACGCTTCCCGACACCATCGTCCGCAAGCAGCTCTTCGTAACGGCCACCATTTGTGTCATCCTCTTCACCGTCTTCATCCAGGTGAGAGGGGGAGGGGGGATTCTACTCGAGACGTTTTACGATGTTCATTTATCTTCTCAGCTAAAGCCGGTCTAGGTGTGTGTTTTGTGTGTGTTTCGTGTGTGTGTCCTAATCGAATCAGATGGTCTCAGTCGGAGAGGATCCGACTGGTGGCCTGTGGTTTTCTGTCAAGCTTGAAACACAACACAGGATTTAATGTCTAGAATGAGATTCATTTCACTATCGAGTATTTCTCTGTGTTTTGGATTTAATGATCTTTCACTGTAACTCGATTTCGGACTAATGTCTTGAACTAAAGAACGTCTGACGGGTGTTTCTGCTGCTGCCGTCTGGAGCCTTGACGCTGTCCTCTTTCACTTTATTTACTGCCCTCCCTTTGGACAGTGGGGTGGGATTTTAAAAGTCCTCTTAGTATATTTCTCCCTGACCGTTTCCCTTCCTCCTCCCAGGGCATCAGCATCCGACCTTTGATTGAGTTCATCAACGTCCGGCGGACCAACCGCAATCTTGACACCATCAACGTGGAGGTCCACTGCCGGGTAGGCGGCACATTGTGAGCGTTGTCGGGAGCTGTTTGATGACTGTGCGCTCCGTGTTGACGGGTCATTCTGCTCTCAGCTCATGGAGCACACCATGGCGGGCTTGGAGGACCTCTGTGGGCAGTGGAGCCACTTCTACTGGAAGGACAAGTAAGAACTGTGTTGAGCTCCTCCAAAAGAAACGGCCTTCATTTCAATGTATTGTGGACGGCCACACAAGTATTCATAGTACTCGTTTAAAGAGGAACAATCTGCTGTGAGACTTACAGTTTCACAGCAGATTGTTCCTGGTTGTGGTTCACCTGCTCTCCGTTTCCTCCTCTGGTCTTTTGTTCGACGAGGCTATTGTTCCCTCCCAGACTTTGTGGGAATGTCGACAGCTAATCACACGTTGGTGTCGGGTTCAGCTCCCGCCCTCGTCTTCTTAAAAGCTGTTTTACTTTACTTTTATTTTTGGAGCATAGTAGTTTCCTGCATTAACTAAAAACATACTATTACTTTAATTGACACAATTTAAAGTTTGAATGTTTAAAAAATATATATATGATATTCTTTATATACTATACGCATGCTTAGTACAGTATACCATTGTTATTGAAATGCATACAGGATACAATATATATTCTGTATGAAGTAATCATACAGGATATATACTCTTGCATGAAATCGGCATTATAAGGCTATAGTCATGTGTGACCAAAAAAATAATAATATATAAATATAAATATATATAACACAATTAAAAATATATATATATATATATATATATATATATATATATATATAGTAGTATATTCCTGTACGGTCTGATCGTCACACGGCCTCAATCCCAATGATCATGCGTTTAATCTGAAAACCACGCTGGATGCAAAAGGCCCCCGAAAGAAACTCAAAGTTGAGATTGCATAGATGAAGGAGATAGTGAGCGTCTGCTGATGGCCGCGGGCCGACGATGTGCATTTGAGAGTACATTAAAGTCCCATGCCGTGTCACAGCAGCAGATACAAGACCATATGCATCGTGTCGATGAATAGTTGTTTAAAGACCAGCATCAAAAACGTTACTAACTACACATACAACTATATCATTATGAACTGAAATTAAACAAAAACATAGTCCTAAATAAATGAAGGTAACGGAGTTGCAATATAAATTCCCAAACCATTAAGTTATTCTTTCTCCGTCATTGTTCCTGTGACCGATAGACCTCATCCTCATCAATGGGAATTCCTTTTCTTTCTACATCAGGTTTATGAAGTTCAACAATCGGGTCCTGCGTAAGATCCTGATCCGAGACAACCGGGCCGAGTCCAGTATCGTGGCGCTGTACAAGAAGCTGGAGCTTCAGAACGCCATGGAGATCCTGGACACGGTGTCGGGAGACCTCAGCTCCGCCCCGTCCGTCGGGTCCCTCTAGTACGAAGCCTCCATCACGTCTCTGGAGGGAACGCCACCTCCGTGTGTCTCCACACGTCAAACGTCCTCTTTGTGTCTTTGTGTCCGTCCTGCAGTGAGGACAAGAAGGGCTCGGCTAAACCCAGGAACAAGTTCCTGGCTCCCGACCTCAAGAACATGCACGACATCCTGTCCAAGAACATGTACAAGATCCGGCAGCGGGTGAGTCCTCCAACAACGGTGTGTGTGTGTGTGTGTGTGTGTGTGTGTGTGTGTGTGTGTGTGTGTGTGTGTGTGTGTGTGTGTGTGTGTGTGTGTGTGTGTGTGTGTGTGTGTGTGTGTGTGTGTGTGTGTGTGTGTGTGTGTGTGTGTGTGTGTGTGTGTGTGTGTGTGTGTGTGTGTGTGTGTGTGTGTGTGTGTGTGTGTGTGTGTGTGTGTGTGTGTGTGTGTGTGTGTGTGTGTGTGTGTGTGTGTGTGTGTGTGTGTGTGTGTGTGTGTGTGTGTGTGTGTGGTTAGCGTCGATGCTTCCGTTAATGACGTAAATCCTCTTGCAGTAACGCTCCAAAAGGCTCTGGTTGAATGCTTGAAGGCAGAAAGCTACCAGTAGTTATTTAAACCCGGGCATTTGCATGTTGTTGTTGTTGTTGTGAATGTTCAGCTGCTCACACGGTACCCGCTGTGCTCCTGCACCGAGCTCAACATGTTCCACATACAGTAGTCGTGTTATCCTTTGTTTCATTTACACTGAAAAGCCAATAACGGACCAAATTCTTTAATCCGACCTCTGACTGTTTGAGACGCATTGGTCCGTCGTCAGGTTTCACCTCACCTGGACTCCTGCGCCGCCTTCCTCACACAGCGCTGTTTGGCCCTGACGCCCTGAGCCGCTTTACACACACACACACTGCAGGACCTCCGGCGACGCGACGCCACCCAGAGGCTGCAAGGGGGCGGGGCCGGAGCGCGTGCCTCTGGTCCCGGGGTCTTCAGGGCCCCTCTTGTTCACTCTTCTCAGTTCTGTCTCACACATAAGTGTGTCTCTTTAAAAAAAAACTTGCATCATGTTGCAATTTAAGATGTGTACTTGTTTGACACACATTATTAGATTCAAATCGTAATGTCAAGGGAACAAACCGAGTTGGAGAGTCTCCTCCTCTGTCAGGTCGCGTTGGCCTCTTGTGAGATGGACGGGAGCGTCGACTTAAGGCGGTTCTCTAAAGAACCGTGGTTCTCAAATGGGGGTACGTGTATGTGGAGCGGCATCACGTACTCCAGGGTACATGGGATTTAAAAAATATATACTTAAAATTAGCATCCATTCCAAAATCCTTCAAAACATATATTTTTTATAAATATTCAATACCATATACACGACCGTTCAAAAGTTTGAGGTCATCCAGACAATTTTGTGTTTTCCATTGAACTCACACTTTTGTTTATTAAATGAATACAAAATGTAGTCAAGACATTGACGTGGTTATAAATAATGATTTCATTGTAAATATGAATGTAGTTCTTCTTGTGGCTCAAAGGAAGGCCAGTTTTAGAGCTTCTCTCACCAGCAGAACTGTTTTCAGCTGCGCTCACATCAAAAGGGTTTGAATGTTGAGGAATAATCTGTTTGTGGAAAATGCAAAATAAAAAGTTATTCTTTTTTTTTTTTTAAGGGTTTCTAGGGGGTTGTACCCCTCCGCTCGTCTTCTAAGGCGATAACACAAAGTACCACTAGAACATGGAGATGGGCCTCTACACACCTCTAGAGACTTCATTAAACACAGAGAATAGTCATTTACCACATTAGCATGTAGAGAGGATTTATGATTTATTTTAATGTTATTTTCATTGGATTTTTTTTTTTCTTCTTTTTTCTAAGTGACACCAAACTTTTGAACGGTAGTGTAAGTGTAAGTCCATGAACTACATAATATATTTAATATATATCCTATATTAAATCGGACACTGGTGGCTCAGCGCTGTGCGTTACATTTGTTTTTCCTACCAAAGAATCCGTTGCGACGGTTGGGGGAGATTCCCAGAACAAAGCTTGAGAACCGCGGTCCGACGTGGCGACCTGCAGCTAAAACAGCACTTCAACCACTCCGACTCCTGGGCGGCGGTCAGGAAGCTCTGTGTTGAGGCGTGGACACGGCGTTGTGTGGCAGGTCGCAAACACCAGACGGAGACGTTCAGACGGGCGCGGCCACTTTGGGCCGAGTGGTCCGACCTGTAAAGAATGCCGACGCCTCCGGGAGCATTTTAACAGTCGGTTCGTTAGCTGAAGTGATCTTTTACGAGGAAAAGCTTGTGAATGCATGGAGACGTCCATCATGCTCCACTCTGAGCACAAAGCAGTTGATGTCTAAATCGGCTGTGTAATAATAATAATAATAATAATAATAATAATAACTAGAAGGGGCACTCGGTAGAGCGCATATCATAAGATTAAGCATTGAATTATGAACATGTTGCATTAGTTGCCAACTGGATAAAAATTGACAGCTCTATGGTGAAAATAAGATTTTGACCTTTTCATGACCTTTGACCCGATCGATCCCAAAATATAATCAAATCGTTCCCGGATAATAAACAATCATCCCACCAAATTCCAAAAAAATTCAATTTTTTTAACGTTTTTTGACTTATGCGAATAACACGCACGCATACAAATACAAGGCGATCAAAACATGACCTTCCTCATTTTCAGTGCGACGGTGATGATGATGATGATGTATCTTGTACCTTTTTGTTTTCTTCGACCAGACGGTGGCGTACACCACTAAGCACTCGCTGCCCAACGAAACCCACTCCAGAGAGATCTTGATCCGGCGCCACGCCAGCATCCGGCGCAGCATCCGCCCGGGCAGCTTCCAGTCCTCGGTGAGCGGGCGGCGCTCTCGCTGAGCGATGGGCCGCCAACGCCGCCTTCTCATCCCTCGTTCACCACTCTCCCTTTTCTCTCTTTCCATTCTGCTTTTCTTTTTATTCCCATGTTGCCAGACGCCATCCAAATCCCACAAATACTTCTCTCTTCCTGCTGGGAAAAGTCTGGACTCTAAATTCCCCCCTGTGAGGCGGAGCGATACAGGTAAGCATCTGAAGATACTTTGAATAACCACAAACATCCATTTGGTCTCTCATTCACGGCCTCTTTAGTAGATCTAGGGTCGGTATAATCATCTTCACTGGTTATTGTTTTCTTCTTCTCAGAAGATGGAACTTGATCATGTCGTTTTGCTTACCTGCTGGTTTATGATTAAGTATATGATGATTAGAGGGAAATATTCCAATTCTTTTCTTTTTTGCCCAGCTAGAGGTAGCTAGCGCTAGCTACGTGCGTGACAGTCTGCTAGCAGGTGTGTTGGTGTGCAGCGGGGCTGTTTACCCGGTGTCACCGGGAATATAATAACGGAGGAATAAAGACCGCGGGGCGTCACTTTGTGTCAGAGGAGCTCTGGCTGTCAGAAGCAACACGTCATGTGTCACATGTCATCTCCAGGCCCTCTGATTGGTTGTTCTCTGCCCATCAACACAGACAGGTTAACTTATGAGGTCTGACCATGACGTCACGTCCTATAATGAGAACATGTATGGTGTTTAACAGTCTGATGTCCGTTGTGTGTCATGCTCCATGCTAACGGCTTCTACAGGGACATGGCCAAAGAGGTTATTAATGTCCTCATTGTGCGTTAAAAAAAAAGTATCGGTTCAGGCACCGGTATCGTTTTAAAAGTACCGGTTTAGCACCGGTATCGAAAAAAAAAAAAACCCTGATATCCAGTACCACCCCTAGGGATGACCCACCAGCTGCCCTTAGGTTTACTAGTGAGGTGTCAGTCCCCACATTAACTTACATGTGTGTTGGCCTCTAAAGTTCACTGGATGATTTCTTTATCCTCGTGTCCCAGATGGCCTGGAGACGGTGTCGGAGGCGGCCTACCCCTCCTCCAGGCGCCCTCGGTCCGCCCAGCCCGCACGCTCCTCCTCCTCCAGAGCCATGCTGCCTCTCCGCCGGCTGCACACCCTGACGGAGGCGCGCTCCGTCCCGGACGAGAGCTCGGGCGCCCGGGCGCCGGCAGCTGCGCCGACAGACTCCGCCTCAGCGATCCCATTCCGTTCGCCGCCGCACGCCGGCATTAAAGCGGCTCGGCGGACGAGGAGCGGCGGCCGCCGCCCGCCCCGCCCAGCTGGGCCCTGGAGCCCCGAGACGACGCCGCCCGGAACCCTCTGCTCCGGCGGCCGCAGTGGAACCCCAAGGTGTGAGCGCGGCCTCTCGGGAGGAGGAGCCACACACTGCGGTGTGTTACCCCCCCAAGGACCAGATGAGGGGTCTCTGGAGGGCCGTTAAGTTCCCCAGTGGGCAGTAGTGGAGGCGTCGGCCCCCCAGAAGACCAGCGGTCAGTCGGGCCTCTTTCTGCATGCCGTGCCGTTATTTTCATCGACATCGATTTCAATACTTTCTCTCTTTGTAGAGTTTTTAAAACTATGTAATTTAAACTATTTTATCTGTAGTCTCCCGTTCTTGTACTTTGTTGCCTATTGTGCGTGTGACGGTTGTACAATGGAGGATACAGGATGTATTTTTATATATAAGCCATGTTAGTTTAACTTGAGGAACTATTGCTGTGCAGTACTGAGTACTCTTGGGACTAACTGGAGGTCTTTTTGTACGTCCGTCGCACTGATGGACCAAATATTTTATTCTTTCTGTAATAAATGTTCTATGTTGGAAGCTGAATTCAAGAGTTCTCAATCACACCGTGGACAGAGTTTATAAATATGAAAGTGGAGCACTGGCTTTAGAGGGAAGGGGAGTAGGTTCAGTCTGTGGAGTAGAATGAAACATCCATGTGTCATCCACAGCTCAAGACCGTCACGTTGTTCATGGATTAACTGACGGGTAATCAATACACGTCTCACTCTGAACCAGGGGGATGTGGCTTTAAAGGAAGACGCACAGAGCAGTCGGTACATACAGACGGATCATTTGAAGTTATGCAAAGAGTTCAGATGGGGACGCGTGAGCAGAAGAACATTGATACGTTTCCCCCTGACGGACGGAGGATGCTGGCGGGTAAATTCAGACGGACCATGTGTCAACGATAATCTGTTTAAGTGTTTCGGACATGAAGACTTGTAAAAATATATAAGTATGAGTCCAACAATCTGTCCCCCTTTCAAACAAATTACAAATAAGATTAAACAAACATATCCAAAGAAAAATAAACAAATCTCTAAATGCAAAATGAAGGACAAAAATGTAGTCATATACCACCGTAAGAACCATTTTTGATATAGTGCATTCATAACAACTCATTGAGGTAAAACATTAATTAGCCGACTAATTATGGCTAACTTGCCTTCCAGACAACAACGTCTCTGTGGGGTCGGACTTCAGCGCAGAGGAACTTCTCATCTGTAACTTCACCTCGATGCTCCTCCTGAGACAAAGGCAGCGCTGGGAGACGAGGAGACGAGGAGACACGAGGAGACACGAAGAGACGAGGAGACGAGGAGACGAGAGACGAGGAGACACGAGGAGACGAGGAGACACGAGGAGACACGAAGAGACACGAGGAGACACGAGACACGAGACACGAAGAGACACGAAGAGACACGAGGAGACGAGGAGACACGAGACACGAAGAGACGAGGAGACACGAGGAGACACGAGACGAGGAGACACGAGGAGACACGAGGAGACACGAGGAGACACGAGGAGACGAGGAGACACGAGGAGACACGAGGAGACACGAAGAGACACGAGGAGACACGAGGAGACACGAGGAGACACGAAGAGACACGAGGAGACACGAAGAGACACGAGGAGACAAGGAGACACGAGGAGACAAGGAGACACGAGAGACACGAAGAGACAGGGAGACACGAGACGAAGAGACGAGGAGACCGAGGACGAGAGACACGAGGAGACACGAGGAGACACAGAGACACGAGGGAGAGACCACGAAGGAGACGAGGAGACACGAGGAGACGAGGAGACGCGAGGAGACACGAGGAGACACGAGGAGACACGAAGAGACACGAGGAGACACGAGGAGACGAGGAGACACGAGACGAGGAGACGGAGACATGAGGAGACGAGGAGACACGAGACACGAGGAGACGAGGAGACATGAGGAGACACAAGGAGACACGAAGAGACACGAAGAGACACGAGACATGAGGAGACGAGGAGACACGAGACACGAGGAGACACGAAGAGACGAGGAGACACGAGACACGAGACATGAGGAGACGAGGAGACACGAGGAGACACGAAGAGACGAGGAGACACGAAGAGAGACGAGGAGACGAGGAGACAAGGAGACACGAGGAGACACGAAGAGACGAGGAGACATGAGGAGACGAGGAGACACGAGACACGAGGAGACGAGGAGACACGAGACACGAGGAGACGAGGAGACACGAGACACGAGGAGACGAGGAGACACGAGACACGAAGAGACGAGGAGACACGAGGAGACGAGGAGACATGAGGAGACACGAGGAGACACGAGGAGACAGAGACGAGGAGACACGAGGAGACAAGGAGACACGAGGAGACACGAAGAGACACGAAGAGACACGAGGAGACACGAAGAGACACGAGGAGACAAGGAGACACGAGGAGACACGAAGAGACGAGGAGACACGAGGAGACACGAGGAGACACGAGACACGAGGAGACGAGGAGACACGAGGAGACACGAAGAGACACGAAGAGACACGAGACATGAGGAAACGAGGAGACACGAGGAGACACGAAGAGACGAGGAGACACGAGACATGAGGAGACGAGGAGACACGAGACACGAAGAGACGAGGAGACACGAAGAGAGACGAGGAGACGAGGAGACGACACGAAGAGACACGAAGAGACGAGACGAGGAGACACGAGGAGACAAGGAGACATGAGGAGACACGAGGAGACGAGGAGACGAGGAGACACGAGACACGAGGAGACATGAGGAGACACGAGGAGACACGAGGAGACACGAGGAGACACGAGGAGACACGAGGAGACACGAGGAGACATTTGGAGCCGGGATGTTGTCGCATCCGCAGACGACGACTGCTGGAGGCATCCGAGCGGACCGGTGTCACCCCGCTGCGAGCCGGCTGTTCATCTTCACGCTCTGGGCTGCCGACAATAATAAGTGCACTTCTGTGTGGAAGATGTGGAAGGATTGCAAGTGGAATCAGTCCCTCCGAGTGGCGCTGTCCTTCGTCATCCCTTTGCGGTCCCATTTGGGGATCCTGTTGAGCATCAAAGCCACCGCTGCGAGAGCCAAGAGCACGCCCAGACTGGGGGGGCCGCAGGGGCTGACCTCCTGGGCCAGCCCGGAGAGGAGCGGCGCCACCACGCGGCCCACCGCCGTGACCGACTGCCCGGCTCCGATCAGAGTCCCGCTGCCCTGCGCCCCCCCCCGGTGCAGCTCCATGTCCGTGATGCACGTGCGCCCGATGGTGGTGGAGATGGCAAAGAAGGTGGAGCTGAGCACCACCTGCGACACGCTGGGCGCGGCGGCGTACAGGAAGATGAGCGAGCAGGTGAGCACGGTGGAGTGCAGCATCAGGGCGGGCATGTTGCTGCCGTACAGCCGCGTGACGGGCCCCACCAGGAAGCCGGCCAGGGCCCCCAGGGTGCTGCTGTAGCTGATGAGGTAGCCCGTCACCTTGGGCCTGAGCGAGAAGCGCTCCTCCATGGCCAGAGAGAAGTTACTGTGGTACAGGATGATGGCGATGGCCATCAGGAGGCGCATGAGGAACAGGTCCCACATGTCCGAGGAGGCCACCATGGAGATCTTGGAGCCCACGGAGGACAGCTGTCTCCAGGCGGGCTGGAGCAGGGACACCTCCCCCCCCCCGAGGACCCCTCGCCGCCACCCCGCGGCTCTGGAGGCCGAGTCGGGCTCCGCTGCCGACGCCGGGCGGCGGCCGTTCGCGCCGGAGCCATCGGGGACCGACTTACTGCGGCTGTCGTCACGGCGACCGTCGCTTGCGTCGTCGCCGGAGTCCTCGTCCTCGCGGTGAGGCGACGTCTCGCTCCACGGGAGCATCCACACGAGCCCTGGGAGGACGACGTCACCGGGTCAGATGAGACTCCAGATACGGCCACTCGGTTACTTCCCTCTTCCACCCACCTGCATTGGCGAGGAAGATGGCGGCGCAGGCGAAGGAGGAGATATAAAAGCCTCCTTCGTACTCCGTGAGGTAGCCGCCCACCATGGGCCCCAGGATGAAGCCCACGCTGGACGCCGCGTTGAAGTGTCCCATGACCAGAGGGCGCTCGGCCTCGGGCACCAGGTCGGACAGCAGCGCTCTGCAGATGGACAGCGAGTGCTTGAACAGCCCTGGGCAGAAAGAGGAGACGCCCAGTGAGACCAGTGAGACCAGTGAGACCAGTGAGACCAGTGAGACGCCCAGTGAGACCAGTGAGACCAGTGAGACGCCCAGTGAGACCAGTGAGACCAGTGAGACCAGTGAGACGCCCAGTGAGACCAGTGAGACCAGTGAGACTTGGAGGACCACGCTCACCTGGAGGATGGAGGCGCTGCTTTGAGCACATTATGAGGATGTTGGTACTCCACAGATATTGTCATACCACTAGTCGTGATTTTATTCTACGCAAGAGCAAAGAAACGTAAAGAGTGTAACTAACGTGGGGGTCTTTTACAACTTTAATGGGAAATTAGTCTCGAAATTAAAATGAAGTAGAGAGATTATATAATATATATATATATATATATATATATATATATATATATATGTATTGAATTATTGAATTCAACTGTCTATTTCTAACCTAAAAATACATATTGGTGCATTAAGCAACAAAGCACGTCAGTAAAGAAAACGTCATTCATTGGTCAAATAAATATTTCCATCTGGATCTGTTGCAAAGTTATTTGGAATGAGACACTTGGTTCATAGCGATATCTGTCTAACAGACCGTTTCCACAGCATGTTGATCTCATCGCGTCAAGTAGGAAAAGCTAAACGTTTATTACATAAACGATAATAAGCTAAATGGAATTCAGCCATCATCGATTGTATTATTCACGCCTGTGTTCTCCCCACTGAGATGTGACATGTTAAGTTAAAAAAACATCTGGCAGGTCCGAGTGCTGGAAAAAGTTCTGGATTCAGAAAGTTATAATATAAAAAGGTATTTAATATAAGAATAAAGATCACAAAGCATATGTATCCGTCCCAGACGGGCACGCTCACGCTTCAGTGAGTCATACCTTCAATGACATTGACGCTCCATGCTTTAGAACATCCTTCGTAATATCCTTTATTGATTATCCTAGCTTCCTTATGCATTAATTTAAAACCATACTCTTATTTTCATGTGCAGGTATATCTACAAACCATGACGGCTCCACAGACAAAATGTCTCCACTAGTGGGGGACTTACCCACGGGGATGCGAGCGAGGACGAACAGCGTGATGCTGGTGGACACGCCCAGCAGCCCGTAGCCCACGGCGCTCAGCAGCAGGCAGGTCAGCAGCGAGGAGCGGCGGCCCACCACGTCACTCCAGCTGCCCTGACACGCACACAGGGATCGGACCATGGGTGACCTTGACATTGTCCTTTGGGGTTCCCATACGTTTGAGCAAAATATACAACCACCAGTAAAGAAAAGAAGAAAGATACACGTGTCAGACCGAAAGGGTTCAGGCTGAAGATATCTAGATTATAGGTGCCCTAACCTATGATTGTTAAAACAACTTCTTCCAAATCACCATATATATATATATATATATATATATAAAACAATAACAAAAAAACGTTACTTCTTATGCTTTATGTGTATTTTAACTCTAAATCTGTCTTCTGGTCACATGACATCTATTGTTCTGTCCACCTGGAGAGGATCCTCCTCTGTTCTCTCCTCAAGGGTTCTTTCCTTTTCCCCCTGAAGGGTTATTTGGGAGTTGTTCCTGGTCCGATGTGAGGTCAAAGGTCAAAGGTCAGGGATGTCTGTGTACAGACTGTAAAGCACTCTGAGACACATTTGTAATTTGTGAAACTGGGCTCTACAAATAAACTGAACTGAATTGAATTTATCAATACCATCAAGTCCATACTTCTCCAGAGTCATGCTTTTAAACCTTTTCTTTTTTTAATTGCACCAGATTTGTACTTTCTTTGATGTCATCAGTTAAATTCTGTGTGTGCTCAGATCTGTCGTCTGATACTCGTTGAGTCATTTTTAAACGTCATCGCTCGGCTGGAACGTCGTCTCTCTGCCGGTGGATTTGACAGTCGAGACAATCGCAGTTCATAGTAGTGAGAGTGTGAGTTAACGAGACAAATCTGAGGAGTGGTTGGATTGCATTAATATTTGGTTAACAACAAAAATACACTCAGTGGAAGAGTATAGACCTTTGTATAAACTCATGAAACATCTGTACGGGCGGAGCCAAGGCCTACACTGTAACCCCACCTCAATAAGGTGGATGACGTCCACCAATCAAACAGCAAACCCAAAACCTTGAGTCTCTCTCATTCACACACTCACTCACACACACACACACACACACACAAACACTTGATGAGATAACGTAATTAGGACCAATTGAGTTTGTCGACCGCTCATCTGTTTAATTTGTCGCATGACCCCCTGAGAATTAAAACTAATCTCAGGCTGCAGGAGACGAGTCGTTGGAATCTGAGGATCGTGTGACGGATGCCACGCTGGTTGTGAAGTACCGGCTCTGCATTCCTGTGAGTAGCGGTAACGTCTTAACAGGTTGGACAAGGTTTCAATCAACAAGGCTTTTCATTTTGGTATCCAGCGGTTAATACACTGAGAAAGCAACTCTGCAGGGTCTAACAAAGGGTATTAACAAATACAATGCACTCCTGGGGAGAAAGAGTGGTATTGGTGTCAGTGGCTAACCAGGTGTAGTGTGTGTGTGTGTGTGTGTGTGTGTGTGTGTGTGTGTGTGTGTGTGTGTGTGTGTATCAACAGCCAGTGTTTATTGTTTTCACAAAATGCCAAAGATGTCGTGGAATGCAGCCACTTTGTCGACTAACTGTGAGCACGCCTCACACAGGAGAGGTTGAGTGGGGGCGAGAGACAGAGACCTTCACAGAGGAGGAGGAGGAGGAGGAGGAGGAGAAGAAGAACAAGAACAAGAACAAGATACTTACAATGACCGTGCTTGAGAAGAGCTGTAATATCCCGTACGTCGACCCTGCAACGGTTCCATATCTGGTTTTAATTCATGCACGATGACAAAGACCATCACTGGTAATGACACAGCAAGTCAAACCTCACCAGAGCTTTGAAGCTCAATGTTTTCAACGTTAAATTAATAGTTTCTGGCATGAATTTGTTTCCTCTCCATTACCTTTACAAACTGAATAACCATTTAATTTGTAAAGATTTAAATTGCAAACTCAAATGTCGTGTTTGGTGTAACGGTCCGGAGCGAGAACGCTCAACGCACTGCAAACAAATACAAAATAAATCATGAGCAAATAACAAACCTTCGTTTCGGGACTAATATTTACAGATATTTCTCTCTCCATGACAATCATTTAAAAGAAACATTTGAAAAAACACTTTTTGTCTGCTATGCTAATGTCAAGCGGATCATAATAATACTATTAAAACTACTCCTACTAATAATAATAATGAAAATAATGCATTTAATGTATACCGCGCTTTTCAACGTACTCAAAGACATGTTACATGATACAAATATAATAAATAAATATATTTTATAAATAAAGATAATGATTTGGTCCCAACACTTGTCAGAGCTTGTCAGCTTACCTAAATATGCAAATACCATGATGTAACTTTACTCAGGACAACGTACCGACTACCCCAGCCACGGTGTGGCTCGCTCCGAGGCTCTTCACGTGATGGCTGAGCAGCGGGATGATCATGCTCACGCCAAACAGGTCCTGAAGAAAACCAGGAAGAGAAGGAGAAAGAGAGCAGGAATGAGCTCCGGAGAGGCAGCTGACCTCTCGATCAGGACTTCATCAGCCGCTTGAAACCAGAGCAGTAAACTCAGAGTTCAGGGAGCAGCCTGAGGAGCTCCTCACATTGCTGAGATAAACGTGCAGCTCCTGCCGAACGTCTCTATTGAAGTCACTCAGTCGCTGGCACTCATTACACTAAGTGGTTAACTTGTTGTGGCATTATTGACCTCGGCTGTTAATGGCTGCCAAGAGCCTGGCTTCTTATCGTCACCTGTAACCAGGTGAGTCTGCAGCTGGAGAAGCAGGCTGCAGACGGGCTCTGGGGTGTTGAGGGTGTTCACTATCTCCAGAGGGTCTTATTCGCTGGCCTGCCTTCAGCGTGTTGTTGAACTCGAGGAAGTGTTCGACCCCGGTTGCAACACATGTTACTGACGGCGACGGAGTGAAGAGGCTCTGAACAGAAAGCACTCGAAGGTGTCAAACCAGCCGGCCCTGTTGGATCAGAGCTCCTGCTTTAGGTAGAGGACACCTGGTGAGTTGAGGCTGGTGCTTGCCAAAACACAGGCACAAACAGGAATGTTTTGATTACATGAATAACGTTTAAAATGTAAACTTAAAAGTTAGTTTGGTGCATTTTTGTAACACAACTATTTCCAGTACAATGGCAGGTCTTCTCTTAATCATATGCTGCTTATAGCCACGATAGATAATGTATATTTACAGTGAATGTAAACGACAGTAGCTGCATGTCTGCAGATATAGTCAACTTAACCTGATCCTTGTACTGCAGGTGACAGGTGAGTGGCATGTATGCAACAGTCAGATTAACATGTTAAAGAGAATATAGTACCTTGCTGACATTAGTAATACCCTACAAGCACCTTAAGGAGATCTTGATGTGTGTTGTATAGTTTGACAATCATTTCTAATATCTGAAATATTGTGAAATGTTTTTTGTTTTTTTCACATGATACCTTCTGAGTAATGGAAACAGAGTCTGCATTCAGATCGATCGAGTCTCCGGTAGCTACTCACCATGAAGCCCACCACGTAGATGCATCGTATAATCCTCGTGCGTCCTCCGGGCTTCTGGAATAAGGGGCTGCATGTGTGGTCCTGCATCCTCCCGGTGTGGCAGCACAGGCGGAACTTCATCAGCTCCACTCTGATGCGGAGCGGCAGCGCGGAGCTCGTCGCCCGGCGGAGGAGTCCCGGCAGGAGGCGGAGGGATCCGCGTCGCGTCCCGGAAGGAGGCGGAGGGATCCGCGTCGCGTCCCGGAAGGAGGCGGAGGGATCCGCGTCGCGTCCCGGAAGGAGGCGGAGGGATCCGCGTCGCGTCCCGGAAGGAGGCGGAGGGATCCGCGTCGCGTCCCGGCAGGAGGCGGGGGGATCCGCGTCGCGCTCAAACATCTGCCCACATGTGGCAGGAGGGAATGAGGCGGATTATCAAAGACGAAACACATGATCCACGACCGACCGTCGAGTCTCAGTTGTTGACCTGCCTTCGCGGTCTGAGTCTGACCCCCCCATGCTGCTCCGACAGTTGGTATCGCCCGTGAACGTGACGTAACCGAATGGATTAATACTACCGGTATTTCATACAGGCCGTAAGGTGAACACTGTTTTCGTTTCAACCCGCTCCACAGTCGCGCATCTACACGATCATTAGTTCATAAAAAAGAACGAGTTGTGCTAACCTACCAAAAAAAAGTTCGTCGCTGAATTTCCAGTCGATTGTCGATGCGACTATGTTTTATGCAGAACTAGTTTCTTCATAATGTTGGGCGCGTGTGGTGCCACGGTTCGACACGTGATCGTTCTACACCAATGAGGGAGCTGCTTTTTGTCAACAGAACGGCAATATGGCGGCTCCCGTGGATAGATTCACCGTTACCGATAAAGAGGAAAACACCCGAACATCCTCAAAAGTGGGCTAAATGGATTCTAAATAGTGCCGTATACATAGCCGCGTCCAATAAGAACAATGAGGCAAATATACGATTATGTTATGCTTATGTTAAGTCATTTAGATCAAGTTTGACATACCTGGGAATACACCATACTGACGATCTAACATGGACTGAACTCCCAGCACACACTGAAGAAACGAGGCACATACTGGACTTCCTACGTCAGTAGGAAGTCCAGTATGTGGCAATAAAAGTAGGAATTACAGTCTTTTGAAAACATGAAAACACAGATGAACCAACAAAACAATGTTTATTAAAAATATGACATGATATATAAAACTGTACAAAACTACAAAAGAAATAACATATTAAGGACGCTCAGTCCTCACTGTCAGTGTCAGGACAGTTGTCTTCCAGTGGCTCCATGTCTTTTGTGTTGGCACAATTACAGCAACAACATAAGTCTGTGCAACTTAGGTGTCTGCTTATGACCCTTGGAAGCAAGGTACACAATGTCTTGACAAACAGACAACACTTTCAAGTGCAAGTCATCAGCAATGTGGACAGAATGATCCAGCGTTGGCTCCTCAGAGGCGCCTATAATCCAGTTTACTAGATTGTATAGCGCAAGGGGAACAACAGTTTGTGCTTCAGTG
Source organism: Liparis tanakae (assembly GCA_036178185.1). Lineage (NCBI taxonomy): Eukaryota > Metazoa > Chordata > Actinopteri > Perciformes > Liparidae > Liparis > Liparis tanakae. The sequence goes on from CM070107.1 coordinate 23,794,676, forward strand.
ACATTCACATGTTCAGAGGTTGGAGGCCGTGGGCATGACACCAGGAGTCACCAACAGATCCTGTCTGCAGCACAACACAACAGACAAGAGTCACAGGAGGATCATGAAAACAGAGAGTGGTGCAGGTGGTACAAGACATTACAGGTTAGAACCTATCTGCCATACAGCACATGCAACACCAAAGAGGCCCAAGAAAGGCACACACACACACACACACACACACACACACACACACACACACACACACACATACACACACTTGTTGCCAACTGGTACAGGGCAAGAATTAAAAAACGTTTCTCAGGCCTGTCACACAAAAGTTGTGTAAAGCTGGACTTGCACATGACAAATAATAAGACTTGCATTAAGACACAATGCATTGTTTATATATGTATATATATATTTATATATGTATATATATATGTATATATATATTTATATATTTATGTATATATATATGTATATATTTATATATTTATTTATGTATATATAGCCATATATATACATAGGCACATCTTTATTTAAGTGTGTTTGTGTGTGTGCGCACGCGTGCGTCCCTATAAGCCCTTAAACATATGTACAATATGTGCAATATTGAAATACAAACGGGACTTACATTTTTATTTTAGTTTGTATTCTTTCTTTTTTTACTGTTGTTGACATACACACAATATATGTTGTAATTGCATGAGAAATAGCCCTTCATAACTCATGTAATTTAACTACACCTCTTTAATTGATGACGTTTATGTTTTGTTTGCAGCTGTAACATTTGGACTGACCCAGGTCAGAGACTTTTCTACCATCTGCTGGACACATTTGGATATTTCGGTTTTACAGCAAGAGTACACATTATAGCAACATTACTAATTAGATAATTGCACTTTATGAAGCACTTAATGTAGTACAATCAGTACGACAAATATAGTGGCATGTGTTTGGAACCATATACAGTATTTTAATGCAACGCAGTTGGATTCAATTAGATATTCCTTTACTAGTCCCACAGTGGGGACGTTTCAGTTAAAACTAATAAAAGCAAATTTCATAATTATATCAACCTATCACTATTACCACACACACACACACACGCACACACACTACAGAGCAGTGGATGGGGTGGAAAGCCAAATGTAACAACGTGCGTTTGATCTTTGATACATTAATGTGGATTATAATAACTATAATTACCGTAATAATTGTTATTACAACCCACATTAATGTACTAAATACCAAACGCACCGTATTACAATCAATTTGATTTCTTATTTGTCACATTTGAGAAGGAACAAAATTCAATAAATCATTGTGAGCTACTGAACATTTGACAGGTGTGTCCGGAGCAGTGGTTCTCCTCGGGTCCGGAGCAGTGGTTCTCCTCTGGTCTGGAGCAGTGGTTCTCCTCTGGTCCGGAGCCGTGGTTCTCCTCTGGTCTGGGGCAGTGGTTCTGGAGCAGTGGTTCTCCTCGGGTCCGGAGCAGTGGTTCTCCTCGGGTCCGGAGCAGTGGTTCTCCTCTGGTTTAGGGCAGTGGTTCTCCTCTGGTCTGGAGCAGTGGTTCTCCTCTGGTCCGGAGCCGTGGTTCTCCTCTGGTCTGGGGCAGTGGTTCTCCTCTGGTCCGGAGCCGTGGTTCTCCTCTGGTCTGGGGCAGTGGTTCTGGAGCAGTGGTTCTCCTCGGGTCCGGAGCAGTGGTTCTCCTCTGGTCTGGAGCAGTGGTTCTCCTCTGGTCCGGAGCAGTGGTTCTCCTCTGGTCTGGAGCCGTGGTTCTCCTCTGGTCCGGAGCAGTGGTTCTCCTCTGGTCCGGAGCAGTGGTTCTCCTCTGGTCTGGAGACGTGGTTCTCCTCTGGTCCGGAGCCGTGGTTCTCCTCTGGTCTGGGGCAGTGGTTCTGGAGCAGTGGTTCTCCTCTGGTCTGGAGCAGTGGTTCTGGAGCAGTGGTTCTCCTCTGGTCCGGAGCAGTGGTTCTCCTCTGGTCTGGAGCCGTGGTTCTCCTCTGGTCTGGAGCAGTGGTTCTCCTCTGGTCCGGAGCCGTGGTTCTCCTCTGGTCTGGGGCAGTGGTTCTGGAGCAGTGGTTCTCCTCTGGTCTGGAGCAGTGGTTCTCCTCTGGTTTAGGGCAGTGGTTCTCCTCTGGTCTAGAGCAGTGGTTCTCCTCTGGTTTAGGGCAGTGGTTCTCCTCTGGTTTAGGGCAGTGGTTCTCCTCTGGTCTGGGGCAGTGGTTCTCCTCTGGTTTAGGGCAGTGGTTCTCCACTGGTCTGGGGCAGTGGTTCTCCTCTGGTCTGGGGCAGTGGTTCTCCTCTGGTTTAGGGCAGTGGTTCTCCACTGGTATGGGGCAGTGGTTCTCCTCTGGTCTGGGGCAGTGGTTCTCCTCTGGTCTGGGGCAGTGGTTCTCCTCTGGTTTAGGGCAGTGGTTCTCCACTGGTCTGGACTGGTCTGGAGCAGTGGTTCTCCTCTGGTTTAGGGCAGTGGTTCTCCTCTGGTTTAGGGCAGTGGTTCTCCACTGGTCTGGAGCAGTGGTTCTCCTCTGGTTTAGGGCAGTTTTATTGATTATTTGAATTCATTTTTAAGGTAATTCTTATTCCTTAATATAAATGTGCATAATTCCTTGAGTGTGCATGTTAGTGCACGTGCACATGTTTGTCAAGCATTGGAGTTTGACCCTTTTTTGCTGATAGCTATAACTATAAGTTAAAATAAGCTTTAAAATAACATATCTTTCCATTTTTTATTTTCTATTTTACAACTTATAAACAATGATGTAAGAAATAATCAACATTTATATCGATATATAACGTTATGGAAAAATATCTGTTAAATTTAATTAAATATTTTTAACCCAATCAAATATTTTCATTTGACAATTAATCCATACAGAATAAATGTTTACCAATGCTAAAATATCATATATTCCATAATTATCCAAAATAATCATCAATTAACAAAAATCGAAAAAAATTACAGAAGACAAATTACTTTTACAGTTTTCACAAATGTGCTCCTTTTTAAAACAATTATCAATAATAAAAAGAAGTAAATAAAAAGTATTTCTTTGGAAAAGAAAAGGTCTTTATTTGAAAATGATTATACCTCAAATTTGAATTAAGCTGCATTATTATTGTTGTTCATGTTCTACATTCATGTTAGAGGCTGTTCATGAAGCTCTTGCTGTGATACAGCTGGAAATACCCATTAAGTAACACTTAACAGTACGTTTGTGTTCATCACTCTTTAAGAGGACGTGCTATTGCTTATGTGATATTAACGTGCAGGTCATCCTGGTGGGTCAAGCCGCGTTGTGCTGCGTGTTGTGGGACATATACCCTCCTCTGCTTCTGCCCCTTCAGTGTCCCCCTCCCTGACATTCCCGTGCAGACGACCGGGTGTCCAGTGACAGTTGCTGCCGGTTATTTCTGCGTCGCTCCCTTCACAGTCCACACACCCGACTGCTGCACACCCGACAGCCCCACGGTGGGTTGTTGGGAGCACAGAGCAGCCGCCTCGAGTCAGACCCCCAGAATAGCCCAGGGTGTGGATGAGTGTGTGTGTGTGTGGGGGGGGGGTGACCCTAGCAGAGGAGTCGTGTGCCCAACCTTGTCCTCCCATAACACAGACATAGCGACAGGAGAGGAGTCAAGATATCAACGTAAAGCTTCTGTGTCCAGCTCCGTTGCCTCGCCGCTCCCTGTAGTTGGAGAGGACTCAGATCCAGGATCAGGTGGCTGCTCGTCCCGGGACCATGAAGCTCAGCGTGGCGTTGTTCTTCGCAGGGCTCTTCGGGGCGTTGGCCGCGGTGTTCATCCTCCTCTCCTTCGGAACTGATTACTGGCTGCTGGCCTCCGAGAGCTGCCACCCGAACCCGGATGGATCCGTCGGTCCGGATGGAGTGACCGTCGAGGTGGGTGTTGACTTCAGTCACAGGTTGTTGCTTCTTCTTCATGTCTCGAGTAGTAGTTATCGTGATCATATATTTACTAATAGTAGGTCAACTGTTAGAACACACAGTAATTACTTTATTCAGTATTTAAGCTTTACATGGTGTTATCGGAAGTTGCATTCTGAAACTTTTATCGGTTGATTAAAATAGCATCAAAGTCCTTCTTCTATTTTAGAAACGGTGGTCAGAGGCTCCAGCCCTTCTTTCAGGAGACGATGTGCAGGGTGGAGCTGCATCCCTGTAGGACCTCTTCGTGTAACCAGACACGGCTTAATGCAGTGTGTGTGTGCAGCAAGGAGCGTTTGACAAATAGCTCGTGGCCCTGTGGTAGAGATACGGATTCCAGTAGTCCCAGCGGTATGGGACTGTATTAAATATCACTGACTAAAACATACCTCGCTTTTCATAGTGGGAACTAAAACTGGAAACGAGACATGATATCACCACAATAAAACCAGGAGTGGTATCACGCAGTTTAGTACAATGGGAATTTCTGGAATGGATGTTTGGTTAATAAATAACTAAAGCGTCATCATTTAGTGCAACAACAGGACAAAAGTGCAGGATTCTTATTTTTTCGTGGACAGTTTAGTAGGATTGACAGCATCCTGCAGCACAGGACACACACACACACACACACACACACACACACACACCACCCGCCCCTTTACGGGGTTCTTGTCTCTCAGGTTAGGAGCCTCTATCCTTGTTAAGCTATGCTGATTTCAAAATAAAGCAAACTCCGATGAGATGTTGATGTTTACGGTCATCTCATCTCATCTGCACGGCTAGCTTTCATACGACTGTCGTGTGACGACGTTACCGGCAGGACCACCAGAGGTTTTCCCGAACGGGAACATTCTCGGCCCGCTCGGCTCCGGAGCAACATGCGTTTGGAGGTGCTGGCTCAGCCCGACCTTTGACCCCACTCAGCAGCTGCACTGTACACCTGCCCCGTGTGATCTGCTGACAGCTCTCAGGCTTTAATCAGCGGATTCCGGGGAGATCCATGCATGACTCTGCATTATAAGCTGCAGACTTTCTAAAGTTGTGATATATTAAGGTCAGGAGGCATTGTTCTATCTTTTACTTCTTCTTTCAGGGCGGAGATGTGGCGATGGAGGACGGCGCTAGTGATGTCACTCTTTACCATGAAGGTTTTTTCTGGAGGTGTTCGTTTGGAGGCAACGTAGGTGACGACAACCTGTTGTGGAAGCTCTGGTTAAGTAAGTGACACGTTAGTTAATTACACTTGTTGATGCCGTTGGCTTTACTTTACGTATTTAAGTGGTACCCCGTTGCTACAAGCTGCGATTGAATATGTGATTAAGACCAAAGATCATCAACAGAACTATTGAGAAATGTGTAGTATCTGAGAAAATGTGCAATATGACAATCTGTGCAATATTCAATTCAATTCAATTCAATTTATTTGTATAGCCCAGTTTCACAAATTACAAATGTGTCTCAGAGTGCTTTACAGTCTGTACACATAGACATCCTGACCTTTGACCTTTGACCTCACATCGGATCAGGAACAACTCCCAAATAACCCTTCAGGGGGAAAAAAGGGAAGAACCCTTGAGGAGAGAACAGAGGAGGATCCTCTCCAGGTGGACAGAACAATAGATGTCAGGTGACCAGAAGAGATTTAGAGTTAAAATACATTCAAGGAATCTGACAGAGTTTATCAATAGTTCATATTTAGGCATATTCCACCATGGAGAGTTTGGAGACCTCCACCATCCATCAGGAGATGGAGGCAGAGAGGAATATATATCCCCACATAACTGTCCCCTTCCCCCTCTTTCTTTTCACAAGCTAGGAACAGCACTTCTTCTTCTTCTTCTTCTTCTTCTTCTTCTTCTTCTTCTTCTTCTTCTTCTTGGTCGAGGCACAAATGGCAAATAAAAAACCTTGAACCTTGATAACTAAATTATTATAAATCATGTGATGTTCTCTGAGTTATTTGGGATGATGCATGAACAAATGCACGTGTTTGCCATAAAGAAAGACAAATCCCTGTACAGAATGTTTTGGTGCATGTGATGTCAGCATGGACCCCGTGAGGTGCAACTTCCTCTGATCGACTCACGTTTTGCCGGCTCCAGTTCCTCTGATCGACTCACATTTAAGCGGCTCCAGTTCCTCTGATCGACTCACGTTTTGCCGGCTCCAGTTCCTCTGATCGACTCACGTTTTGCCGGCTCCAGTTCCTCTGATTGTCCCGTGAAGCCGATGAGTTCAGGGAAACGTTCTCCTCCAGCGTCACGCTTCCTCGGATCACACGGCAGCTCATTCAGAATATCAGTTTCTGATTTTCTGCTGTTCTGCCTATACGGCGTGACGCGGTAGTGGTAGAGACCCTCTCATGGGACTGGTTAAGGCAGTGGGATGCGATGTGGTCGTTTGTCCGGTGATAAGGAGTCCTCGATGGTTGGACGAGGTATTTGAACCTCCAACCCTGAAGTAGAAGAGAGTAGGACAGAGTCTTGAAAAGCACGATACAAAATCTGACTTTCTACACTGCAAAAATTAAAATCTAAGTAAGATGAAATATCTCAAATTAAGGCAATCTATGCTTGTTTTTTGACTGACAAGATATTTCTTCTTACAAGGCAGTTTTAATGTTGGAGCATTTCACTTGTTTTAAGAAATCTTGGCAAGTCAAATGTTCCTGTTCTGTTGGCAGATCATTTGGCTTATTTCAAGTAATATTCCCTCATTGTATTACTTTTTCCCCCTTGTTTTTTGAGGCTGAATTTTTGCAGTGTAACCCTGTGTTTGTTTACTATTAACATTCACTTTAATGTTTGATTTATTCCATCTCTCTCCAGCAAACCAGCCTCACTCCAAGGTGTGCATGCACGCCTACCTCTTCCCCTTCCCCGTGTCTCACCAGACCCACAATGCCACGCAGTATGAAGCGGCCATCGGTAAGGTTCCTTTATCTCCTGAGACGTGCCGCTCTGAGTGGAGATCCTCAGCGGCCTGTCTGTGTCTCCAGTCTACAGAGGCTTCTGGAGCGTCTTCATGCTCATCGGCGTGGCGGCTGTGGTGCTCGGCGGGTTCTTCATCATCTGCGCTGCTCCGTTCGCCAGCGCCCGGCTGTACAAAGCGGGCGGCGGCCTGTTCCTGGCCTCCGGTACGTAGCCAAGTAAACCTACTCAAGTACAACTTTGAGTTACTGGCAGTTGACTCATCTCTCCTTTTGTACTTTTAGCTAGGAACTATTACATCTTCAAATCAGGATTTTAGATATATTACACGTTTATAGAAGTATTACATTGTTAAGTATTACACTTTTTCCAATTTCAGATATCTATGAGCTGTTCCACAAGAGATGTTTCCCCTGTGACTCCTCAGACGATTTACTTCAGTTTACAGATTGTGACCAAATGAATGAACATGTAGAGCGGCTGCAGCTCAGTGGGGTCAGGGGGGTCAGGGGGTCGTCCTGCAACCCCAAGGTCGTCGGTTCGATCCCCGCTCTCCCCGTTAGTTGCAAGGAGAAGTGTCCATGAGCAAGGCACTGAACCCCCAGCACTGAACCCCCACTGCAGCCCACTGCTCCTTCATAACTAAGGATGGGTCAAATGCAGAGAACACATTTCTTTGCCTGCGTGTACTCTGTGCAATGTAGTAAATGTAGAAACCAGCCGCAGCTCCAGCAGCAACAGTCTCATGATGCCTAATAACCTAATAATGCCATATATAATGAAATCTCTCTCTCATTGGTCATAATCAGCAGAACCTGTATCTAGATGTTTTTAGGACCTTTACTTGTATCGGTGGATTTTAACGTTGTTGGTACTCTAACTCACGGAGAGGATCTGAATACTCCCCCCCCCCACCGGCTGCATATCTCCTGTATTTATAGTTTGATCCCTTGGTGGATGAAGATGCTCATCTGTGCCTCTCCTCTTCCCAGGCCTGTTCCTGCTCGGCGTGGTGGTGATGTACGTGCTGTGGGTGCAGGTGTTGGGGGTGGTGGACGTCTACGTCGACCACCAGCGCTCTACGCTGTGTCCAGACTTCCAGCTGTCCCTGAACTACGGGCTGTCCTTCATGTTCGCCCCCGTCGGCATCTTCTTCTGCCTCCTGGCCGGCCTCCTCTTCCTCCTCATCGGCCGAACCATCCAGATTAACTACCACTGACTTTACGCAGCAGCAGGTTAGAGGACGCGTGAGGCCGTTGGAGTGTTTTGGAGTTTGTTCCAGGATTTTAAAAAATCACTGCAACCACTGATTTAGAAATGGCCTCATCATCCCTCCAGCCTGAGCTACGTCACATAGAACATGCGGTTATGTGCTATTCTCACTACGCCACTGCCAACCGTCTACATGCCTGTGGTGCACACCACGGTTGTTTCTTGTGTTGATGGTAGGAGGGTTGTGGGGCCTTTATATATGTTCAGAAAGTTCTAAATTAATCACATTTTAAGGAATGAGGTTGTTAATTGGAGCATTTTTTGGTTGGGAAATATTGTTCCCTGGTTGAACAAGTTATTCTTCTATATCTTGTGTATGGCGTTAAATATAATAATAAAATAAGTGCAGAGCAAAAGGCTTGTTGGATATTCTCCATGTACAGTAATGTGTGTTTAATGTGTGTTTTTGTGGTAAAGAACACTGGCAGCAGCTTTGTGTGAAGTCAATTTAAAAGCTGATTCTACATTTCTGTGTGAAAAGACCGAATTCAAGCTCACACATTTAAATCAAAGAGTAAGTTTCTCAAACAGCGTGGCACTAGTGTTCTCCTCAAACAGGATAGTGCATTTGAAGTGGGACACTTTTTTAGCTGCAGCCGAATACGCATTTGATATTCTGGTGAGTATTTACAAGAGCAGGTCAGCACGTTTGTATCAACTCAGTATTACCTGCACCTAAAGACAGGCGACACACCTGCTGTTCTGTTGTGACGGGAAAGAAACGCTCTGGCTTGTCTGTATCTTTTTAAAACAAAGCCCAGGATTCATCAATGTCTTCACTAAGTCCTTAGAAAAAGAAACACACAAAACTATACTTACATTTTATTTATTTTTTATTTATTTTTATTTTAGTTTCTGTGTTCACATCTTATTCTGTTTCAACATGGAGTTTGAAGCATTATTTAATGTTCAATAGTGTTCACTGTACGTTGAGTATATGTGTTTCTTGTTTGTTTTCTGTCTTCTGTTTCTTCTGTAAACATGTTGTGAGATTCTGATCGGTCCAGATGTAGGTTTGTTTCTGTTTTCTGTCCGCTAATAAAAATGATGATGAGACAAAGGCAAGAACATAAGGACATGAAGCATTTTTTGTCATTGTACCAAAGCCAATAATTTAAGATCGTCTAGCCAAAACCAAGACTTCCATTTCAGAGAAGTTTTAAGAGCATCAATAAAAAGCACCAGGTCCTGTAAACATGGCGTTACCAGATCAAGTGCATTACAATATCACTGTTAACAAAAGGATAAAACTCCTTGAGGAAATCTACAAATGGCATTATAGACAATTCCATCACATTCTCAGTCAAAGGACCATCGTTATTTACACCATGTCACATAAATAAGTAACGAACAGCAATAACCAATCAGAGGGACTTTGTTTACACATGGAATGAATTGATTATTGTGGGGAATTCTCCAATGAAACTGGATCATAGAAACAAAGGTCTGGACAAATACAAAACATTCAACTAACATACCACAAGAGGGCAGCACTGCCTCAGGATTTACACGTCAAGCTCCACCCTGAGAGGCGGAAACCCTATTCCCTTATCTCGGTCCATGTGGGGTGTCTGTGGTTATGCATTTAATCACCATTTCAGATGTAGGCTCTGTAGATGACAGGATTCACACCTCGCCTGACAGACGGATGGTAATTTCACTCATGAATGGAGCATTTGATCAGATCTGAATGGACTCCTGTGCCGATCCTCAAGCGTCGGATGGACTCTGTGCCTTTCCCGCTTCATAATATGCTCATCATACATATGTGCTATGCTTCAGAATGCAGGGGGCAGCAGCACAATGTAAGGCATTGATTACTTTGTGGGATTGACTTTGCCTTCACAGAAGACACTTAGGAACAAGATTCACACTTCCAAAATTCTTTACATTTCAAATTGCTGTCCGAGGAAGAGGAACAGAAGCATTGAATGGTAGCTCGGCCGCATGAGAAGCTGCATGGAGGCAAACCGCTGCAGGTCATACGGCGAGGCCAAAGAAGTCAAGATAAGATCCCAGGATTGTTCTCCTGGAGAAAAGAGATTTCATCTGGTGGAAGTCCTGGTTTAAATTAAATCCTAATAAGATAACAAAATGTTTCAACAATCTCAATCCATATCCAACTGTGAGCGAGGGAGAAAGAGAGAGTGATGGAGAGAGCGAAAGAGAGAGAGAGGGATGGAGGGGGGGGGGGTTTAATGCAGGTGTGGTACCGGCTACCCACCGGAGAGGCCTTGCAGTCAGTAATGTCATCAGCCTCCCAGCTGAATTCAGCCCTGTTCTGCATGATTGCCCATGATAATTGTGTGTTGATAGGGAACGCCCGAGATGGAGTATAATTTCCACTGAGAGATTCCTAAACAAATACCTGTCCTCAGCAGAGGGATGGAGTGCAGCTGCAGGTGAGGAGGAGAATAGCGGATGAGGGGAGGGAGAGGATGAGAGGGAAACAGGAAGCGGCCGCCTGGCTGCAGGTTATGAAGCGTGTTCATGATGCACCCGAAGCACGGCCGACATGCAGGACACGGAACTGAGAAACATAGCATCGCATGGCATAGCATAGCATAGCATAGCATTGTATAGCGTTGCATAGCATAGCATTGCATTGCATTGCATAGCACAACACAAAAGAACATAACCTTGGATATCATAACAACAAGTATTTATTTTAACTAAAGTAGAATGTCTCCATACTCCTGGCATTGCAACACAGCTACATGACACAAGGAGCCAAATCATATGTTTCAGTTACCTGTCTTCAAAAGAAAGTCATTGTCTTTTAAATTCAGTTTTCTTTTACTGTAAATTGTTGTTGTTCTGTTGTGTATTTTTATTCAGTAAATGATTGCAATACAATACACTAATATTATATATAATATACAAAACAGAAAGTAAAATGCTTATATATTCCTATCCTAAATTATAATAATAAAGTAAAGCAGATAATTAATATGAAATAAAGAAAAAGAATAAACATACATACGTTTCAATCACACTTATAAACTTCTTTTAATCCTTTTTTTTGTTTTGCTTTTTATTAAACGTACAAACATCTCTCAAATCATATTTACACTTGTATATATCGAAAAAAAAACCTTTGATCACAGTCTGCAGTGACTTTTCTTTAGCTCTGTACATTGTCTGCATTATTTTATAATAAACCAAATCATTACATTTAACGGGGACGTCAGCTAGGACCTCACATTCCTAAAGTACCGCTTCAACTGAGGGACGAGAAATACGTGATGAGGGCCGGAGGCATGCATGAATGTGAGGTTATGAATAATGTGTCAATGTGTTGTTCCGGAGTTGGGAAAGACGGATGTGGGGGAGGTTGTGTCTTTAATACCCGGCTCAGCTTTATTAAACTGTTAGAGAAAAATCTCCCTGAAGTGAACTCCGATCCAACGTCTCCGTGTCCGGTGGGTGTTTGTGACTGAGGTCCAGAGGTGAGTCTCCTGTGTGTGTGTGTGTGTGTGTGTGTGTGAGTGTGTGTGTGTGTGTGAGTGTGTGTGAGTGTGTGTGTGAGTGTGTGTGAGTGTGTGTGAGTCTCCTGTGGCATCTCAGCAGCAGTCAGAGAGGAGAGGGATGCACCAGGTTCAGAGATCAGTCAGCATCTATTGTTAAAGAAACAAATCAAGCCACAACATGTGCAAAATGCAAACTTTGGAAATGCATTGTTGTATTGATTGATATTACGACGTGGAAAGAAAAGTCATATTTTTCATCAGGGTGCCGTTAAACACAATATTGTTTATTGAATATAATCAATCTAACCTGGGCTACATCATTATGAAAGGAGAGCTGAACAAAGTCTTATATTGAGAAGAGCAGCGTCTGAATTGGGTTTTTATAAATTATTTGTCTGAATTGGGTTTTTATAAATTATTTGTCTGAATTGGGTTTTTATAAATTATTTGTCTGAATTGGGTTTTTATAAATTATTGTTTAGTTTATTGTTAAATTTTGCAAAAGATCTAAGATGCTCCACTACTTATGACAAAAAGAGCCTTGTTTTAAAAATGTTGCATAAGAAATGATAATAAACTGTCAGGTTGTGAACATTAGGCGTTGGTATTGGTAAGAATAGAATAGAATAGAAATTTACTTTATTAATCCCCAAGGGGAAAATACAAAATAAAATAAAATATATATATGTATATATACACAACATGTATGTAAATACAGCAATGTAAAATAAAATAATATATATAATATATATATATATATATATATATATATATATATATATATATATATATATATATATATATATATGACAGTGTGCAAATGCAAAGTGTGTGTATGTGTGTAGTGTAAATGAAATGAAATGAGTGCAGTGCAGATCAACAGTGTAAGTATGAATGAGAATATTTACAGTGAGTTATTGCAAGTTTCTGACAGGAGGTGCTGTGTTGTAGAGCCTCACGGCCGTTGGTAGGAATGTTCTCCTGTAGCGTTGTATTTAATGACAATTAATGCATTTTAGAAGCTTGTTAGCTGAAAACAATATATCAGTAACAACATGACTTGTATTAATGGAATAATCCACAACAGACTGAATGTTGTCCTAATGTTTTTCATTGAGAGTTTTGAGAAATACGATTTCACATTTGACCAAAGTGTGATAGCAATTGTAAAAAACAAGTCAAATGACAGAATTAATACACAAAAGCTCTCTTTTCTAAACCAAAGTATGCTAAACAATTAAATAACATACAAAACTACAACATCCAACACATCTGTCTTGTAAAAGTTGCATATTGAACCAAGATGGCTCCCCGAACTAGTCGTGATGTCACGGAGGCGAGGTTGCTCTCACGCACACGTGTGAAGCAGATGAATGTGAAAACAGATTCCTACGTCAAACGGCACATCCATCATTCTGTACGGCGGAAGAGAAAACATCCATCGATGCGCACAACGCATTTTTGAGAGGTGCAACAAAAGGACCACCAAATGCAGACGAATTAATCCCCGTTGAGCGGATCGTACGAGCAGCTCAGAGGAAGTCAGCGGCGGCGGGAGGAAACCTCAACGCAGCTTTTCAACAGTTGCACAGTCGGGGCCCGGAGAGCGAATGCAGCTGCCGAGTTTCCTCTGCAGGATCTGAAGTTGCGTGTGCGTATGTGTTCTTGAAGAAATGGCCATACTATATGAAAACACTTTTCTGGAGCATCTGTGTTAAACACACAGTGTGCGTCCGCAGCTCGAGTGAAGAGATCAAAAGTCCCCCCCCCCGTCTGGTGGAGATAAGACCCCCGCTTTGACTCTCAGTCAACACTTGTATATTTGACCTTGAAGGAAGTTCAAGTTAATTGGAAAGCGCTCTTTGCCTGAGTGGCTTACCTCACCGGCACGTCGTCGTGTCGTTATCACAGCTTCTCTTCCCAAACGTATCGGGATCCCACATGACATGCAAGTCAGATTTCATCCAAATCTGATTACTTTCATCCCTTCGGAAAAAGAAGAAGAAGCAAAGTATTTGAATTGCATGAACAATATGGCAAGTCATATTACACGCTGCTTTCCTCTTTAGAGATAGTTTTACATAATTTCCCATTCGTTCTGAAATAATGAATAGACAATGGGCTGTATAATTGTGGGAATTTACAATTCAGAGGACTACGTTGTATAATCGCCACCATGCATAATTCAAAGAGTTGAACGCATAGGTCACCGGTGGCGGTGGCACAAAAACAGTAACTCAGGTCATCGAACAAACGGTTGAAAATCAACGCTCGGTATCGGTGCTCTGCTTGAGCCTCACAACAACAACAACCTCTTGGATGAGGAAACCCACTTCTTCAGGATCAGGAAATATAGGAAAGTACAAGCAGGGCATCCAATTATCTGCACACCTTCATATATTATCTTTTCACATCCAATGGAGACCGTAACGCCACGGGAACTCACTGCTGCAAAGAGGCGCCGCGGGAATAAAGCAGGTAAGACACAAAGTCGTCCAGCGAGGGGTACACCTGCGCCGCGTGGCGCTCCGCCCCCTCACAGCCTCTGGCCTCACGCCCAGTGTGTGCATGTCGATGACATTCCAAAGTGTGGATGGGCAGCTCTTGTTCACAGAGTCTCGTCTCTCGTTTCAAAGGCATGCTAATGTCTTTCACGCTGAAACCCTCTTCTAACCACCAGAGTGTGGGAGATGATTGGGACTCTCCAACCACACTTCCTCTTGAATATTCACACATTTTAAATGACACACATGTATTCCCAAATATCCTAAAAAAAGAGATTTTATTCAAGACTGGGTGAGCGAGTAGTTCACATCAGAGAGTTCTGTCTTTTTCACTTAAATTACGATGGTGGGTGTGAAATATAATAGTCAAATCTTCCAGCGCGAACATCCCATGCTGTTTGAAAGATACCGTGTTAGCGGCCACCCACGATACTCATTTCTCACTTTTAAAGTCTTTCTTTGGGATTGCTTTGTTGCAGCGCTGTGTTTAGTAAAGCTTCCCCTCCAGCCATTAATTAATGCTACGGCACAAACAGCCGATGGTTCGGTCATGAATATTCAAATCTACCTCTTGCATATGATTTCTTATGCAGTGTTGCACCATGTTGTTTGAGAGGCATCGAGGCACCAAAGCCACTCGGCGTTTGTTCCGTGCCTCTCTCTCTCCAACAGCGCGTCAGTCCTCACGTTTATTTAACATGTCATGGGACATTATACCTATGGATGGAATACTTAAAAAAAATAATGTTTGTATTTTTTAACAAACATTTTTTAACATAAATTTGAGAAAGTCTCCCTTTATGATTTCGTTTTTTTTTTGCACTATCATTAATACAAATGATATGTTTTAGCATTAATGGCACAGTTGGTGATGATGTTGTACTTTACTCCAAAACTAGAAACACCTCGCAATTTAATGTAGTCCAGCACCTTTAACTGTGAGTTCAATTGTAAACATATACAGTCATTTACATATTACTTACCACGTTATAATATTTATAACAATGTCAACAGAAAAAAAGGATTAGAAACTTGGTAAAAAAGTATATATATACATACTTCTTTACCATATATATATATAGTATATATATACTATATATACTGTACGTATATATGGATAGTCTGTATACTTATTTCTATCCATATATATATATATATATATATATATATATATATATATATATATATAGTCTGTATACTTATTTACAAAGTTTATCGTATCATTCATTTAATATCATAACTATATATAACTATATATATAACTATAACTATAACTATATATATATATATATTTATACTCATCTTTATTTTTAATTGTATTATCTTTACTTCCCGCAGCTTTACGCCTTTATTCTTCATCAGCGGTAGATC
The DNA here is from genome assembly GCA_036178185.1 of Liparis tanakae. Lineage (NCBI taxonomy): Eukaryota > Metazoa > Chordata > Actinopteri > Perciformes > Liparidae > Liparis > Liparis tanakae. The sequence goes on from CM070107.1 coordinate 23,810,158, forward strand.
ACAACTGAGCCGCAGCCCTCCAGTCACTTTTAATGTTACACATGTTTATTAATGTCTTCTTACAAGAGGCCGCTGTCATTTCTGTTAGTCTTAAGCATGTCAGCGTGCATGTATTAAATAAACAAGCACTAACACTGTTTACCATATTTAATAGAAAATAAATATACAATTCTAATGTACCTATTCAAATGATTTCCACTCCCTTTGTTTCACTCTTCATGTGTATTCATAAGAGTTGCTCCATATGCAACCTCCCCTCATTAGAGTAACATTTATTAAAATTACGTATTATGTATTGAAATCACGGCAAAGCAAATGCGGGCCTATTATTAACACTTGAACTACACGCAGACATTCGAGTCCGTCGGCTGGAGGTCAGCGGAGGGGTCGTCTGCTAACGTCCCAGCAGCTCCACTACATGCTGGTGCTGAGACTTAACAACACTGACCTGAGGTCAGAAACGTTACCTACGCTGCAGTAATATGGCTCTGATTACAGGAAGAGACGGTAGGAGACGAGTATTAAAGGAAACTACAAACTACTAAAGAAAAGGTTGATTTGACAGTTTTCCAGCTGCAATCATTGACAACATTGTTAACTATATTTGTACATTTGAAGTACACAATTCTACGGCGTTCATACAGAGAAAGACAGTAAATGTGCCGTTAAAAGACAAAAAAGCAACACAATAAAAGAAGAAGATAAACTACAGAAGATGGGTCTGAATGCTTTACCTTCGGATTTCCTTCTGAAACTTCCACAGCTTTGACGACAAACAATTCTTTTGTTTAACTCAAACTTCCAAATGAAAGCCTAAAGTTTGCGAGAGTAACGCAACAACATCCGTTTCTTCCCCAGCAGCCTCACGTGTGTCCCGTCTTCTGCCGCTGTGCTCTTATACCCGTTTAACTTGCAGAATTATCCTTTTGACCCCAAGTAGGGCTGACATTCCTGGAAAGTAAAATCCTGAGTGCGTGGCGTTTGCTTCTCAGATGGTAAGAGTACTTTGTATTAATTGAAGTATAATAATATCCTGGGCCTGGATGTGGGGGAAAGGAAAAGGCAGTGAATAATGTATCTCCATGTAGATAACAGATGAATACGTTCATATATTCATGTATTCATTTATACGTTTGAATTGCAATTTAGATTGCCCTTATATTTAGTTACTTAGTTGAAAACTCTTTCTTCCATCATAAAGCATGTTTGCTGTGATAATTCAAAATGTAGGAAGGCGAGGAGGATTTCAACCAGACATGAAAAACAAAAACACATTCTACACTTTCCTTTACGTCGTCTTCACCTTCACTTCCCCCTCTCTCCTTCTCTTTCACATTCATTTCTGAAGAAGCCCCGAAAAAAACACACACCGCAAACTTTCTGAAAAGTTGTTCAAAGCATAACAAAGCGGAGAGGAAAGCTGCGGAGACGCTGCCGGCTTCAGGCGGCTGGAAGTCACGCGCCAGAGGGACCGGAGAGGCCGCTAAATGTTAGCCCCGATAAATAAACATTATTTAAAAGATCTGTCAGCTCCAGTTAGAACGAAGCCGAGGTTCATCCGCTTCGCTGCTCCGAGGGTATCAGGAATATTTAATCACTCTTCTGAATGATATGAATAATCACAGACGCATTTCTCTGGGAGCCACAAACACACACACACACACACACACACACATGAATGATGACTTGTGCGCTGATGTTTAACGATGTTTAAGATTTACATACTGACGATTTTAATTTGTGTGTGTGTAAAAACAATATAGTGTTTAAATGGAACAAGAAGGATCTGAAGCTCATATTGTTCAGACAGAGATAAAGATTTTAGTGTTTACTTTTATTGTTTTTTTCCACAAGGCCAGACATTGATAGTGTAGGTATTTGGAGAAAAGACAAATGAAAAACACGCTGTAGAATGTTGTCAGGCATGCCGGAATGCAGGAAGCAAACGTTCTTTTCCACCAGCAGGGTTGCATTGAACACAGCTTCAAGAGGCCAGCGAAGGCTCCGCCCACATTTAGTGGAGCTCAACCGATGGGGTTGTGTGCCTCCAATATTTTCAATTCAATTGAGTTTATTTTATAAAGCCCAATATGGCAAATTATAAATTTGCCTCAGAGGGCTTTCCAATCTGTACACATACGACATCCCTGACCTTTGACCTCACACCGGATCAGGAACAACTCCCAAGAAATAGAAGAAAATAAACTTTCACAGGGAAAAGAGGAAAGAACCCTTGAGGAGAGAAGAGAGGAGGATCCTCTCCAGGACGGACAGAACAATAGACGTCATGTGACCAGAAGGACAGACTTACAGTTAAAATACAGTCAATGAGTCTGACAGAGGGTATGAATAGTTTGGGTATTAAGCAGAGATGGAAAAAATATAGTATTATGAGTTGCTCAATGAATCTAATTTATCAGAAATAAATAAATGGCATAACAAAACGGTTTATTTGTTTGTATATATTGTGCATTCAAAAAAAATGTTATAGCGCACCTCTCGGTATAAATACTGAAAAAAATCCTCATGCGGGATTAATAAAGTACACCGTATATAAATACATATCGAGATTATTTCAATAGCATCATGTTAAACTAAATATCTTCCCTTACAGATATGAGGAATTTGCAATATCTTTTAAAGACAAAATCACCAAGCTGTAATGAAAGTAAGTCTTCCGATTACATAACAGTCTACAGTCTGTCCCTTGAATGGATATTTCAATTTCAATCTTTCCAAATGGTAGCGACCAAACAGCTGTTGGAAAACGACAATCTATTCTGGTGCTAAAATCAAACTCATGTTTTTAAGATACTTTTATCAATTCCCTGAACAAAGTTTCCGTCAGCGTGAACAGAACCAGTCCCCAGGCGGCTCTGGTTCTCAAGTGCTGCCTCACACACATCAGACCACAAGAGGACAAGCGGCTGACCTCTCTGGTCCTCTCTGACCTCTGACCTCTCTGACCTCTCTGACCTCTGACCTCTCTGACCTCTGACCTCTCTGACCTCTCTGACCTCTCTTGGTCCTCTCTGACCTCTCTGGTCCTCTCTGTCCTCTCTGACCTCTCTGACCTCTGACCTCTGACCTCTCTGACCTCTCTGACCTCTCTTGGTCCTCTCTGGTCCTCTCTGACCTCTCTGGTCCTCTCTGTCCTCTCTGACCTCTCTGACCTCTGACCTCTGACCTCTCTGACCTCTGACCTCTCTGACCTCTCTTGGTCCTCTCTGGTCCTCTCTGACCTCTCTGACCTCTGACCTCTCTGACCTCTCTTGGTCCTCTCTGGTCCTCTCTGGTCCTCTCTGACCTCTCTGACCTCTGACCTCTGACCTCTCTGACCTCTCTGGTCCTCTTGGTCGTGCAGCGTGGCGCCCGCCCTCCATTCCCCCTTCATGCAAACGCTCGCTACCGTTTGGGCTGTTAGCACTGTTAACACCGTTAGCTAGGGCAGCCACTGAGACGCAAATAAGAAGAAGCTTTGTAGTTTGACCCCAGAGGTTAATTTAGAGATCACGAGCGTCATCCTTAACTCTGACTTACATTTTAAATGCTACATAAAAAGGGTCCAAGGCAGCTGTCTCTTTCTTATGAAAATATTGCATGGATACAACAGAAAAAAGGTATCCGTGCCTTTATTTAAATGATCGTAATGCATCCATTGACTCGTTACAATGTATTCTGACCTCTGCTGCCAGGCTTTTAACTGGAAGCAGAAACACCCGATTTGACCTCAGGATGGATGTTAAAGTTGTTTTACTCGTTTAAGGCTTTTAACAGGTTGCGACAGGAACACATTAATAATTATTTGTTGTTTCATCATCCTTCACAAAGCTTTAGATCCTCTATTCTGGCTTTTAAAATACAAACTATCGCACAATTATGAACCCCCCGAACACTTCAAATCTTTTACATGTTTTAGTGTTTTTATGCCTTTTTGTTGTTTGGTTTTATTGTTTATTATCTTCACTTTGTTTTAGAGCCCTTTGGACAACTCCACCTGTATCTAAGCGGTTATAGCTAGATGTGTTGTACTATTATGTAAAAAGAAGCTCCTGCCACTGAGGATGTAAGCGCTGCTCTGCAACCTAGTGGACAACGTGAAGTAAAACATCCACATGGACGTCGGGCGGCGGGGGGCGGCGTGTGTTGCTTGGCCTCTGTGTAAGCCCAGCAGCAGGTGTGATGCCAGCCTCTCGCCGTGGGCACTCAGCACACCTGCTGGTTGGCATGGAGACCTCCTCCAGGAGGAGCAAAGGGGCACCTGTTCAGCAGACAGAGGCCGTCCGGGTTTCCCTTGGCGACCGGCGTCCGAGCATCTGCACTAACACATTGGATCAATGTGGAGGGCTCACAGTGGGATCGGGAAAGGATCGGCCCGCTCACAAGTCTGTGTTATGGAACACACCATGATCCACCTTCCTTTCTTTCTTTCTTTCTATCTACCTACCTACCTACCTACCTACCTACCTACTTACCAACCAAACAACCTACCTACCTACCTACCTACCTACCTACTTACCAACCAAACAACCAACCTACCTACCTACCTACCTACCTACTTACCAACCAAACAACCAACCTACCTACCTACCAACCTACCTACCTACCAACCTACCTACCTACCAACCTACCTACCTACCTACCTACCAACCTACCTACCTACCTACCTACCTACCTACCTACCTACCTACCTACCTACCTACCTACCTACCTACCTACCTACCTACCTACCTACCTACCTACCTACCTACCTACCTACCTACCTACCTACCTACCTACCTACCTACCTTCCAACATAAACCCAAATATGCGCTCCTAGTCCAAACCCATTTGTCTATTCACAAAAAAATAAAGAAATCATAATACAATGACACCTGTTTGACCTCCCAAGTCAAACATCTGTGTGCTCCTGCCAATCTAGCAACATCTGACCCGAGTGCCCCCTGATCGTATTGGCATCTGTCTTAATTGACAGTGGCCCTACGCCCCCTACTGGTGGGAGGTCCAATAAAATATAAACAAACTAAATGGCTCTTACGCCACCTACCTACCTGCATACCTGCATACTTACATACCTACCTACATAACCACCTGCCTGTATACCTACCTACATATATATATATATATACCTACATACCTATCTACTTGCATACCTACCTACCTACATATCTTGTTAATTCCACCTTTGAAGCTCTAACATGTTGAAGATTGTTATTCTGCTCTTACAGATGTGTGTGTCCCTCTGCTAACTCTCACTGTTTACTGTAATTACAGTAACACAAATGTGTTTTTGTAATTCTGCTTCCTCCACGCTGCTGAGGAGAATCTTAATCCTGCGCAGACTGGAGTTGTTTCTGACTGATCACACTGTTATAGAGCGTGTTCAGACACACGTTGGCCACATCTGTCTGAGAACATCTGTATTGTTATTGGCCAGTTTGTTGTGTGCTCGGTCTGCGTTTGACCATTCTCATCCGTCATTCTTCTTGTTCCACATTTCCTTCTCTGCCATCTGTTCCCTCATTATGTTCATAATGCTTCAGCATCTTCTCGTTTTAGCAACCTTATTTATTTATTTTACTTTATTTTAGAATGAAAGAGCTACAACATTTGATCAAATATGATAAATAACTGGATCATACCAATATGTAGACGGGGCCTTATAACAACTACTAACAGTGTGAACTACTAAATGTTACATTTGTTAAACCACAGTGGATAAACATTATTGTACTGAGATTAACCATCTTTAGCATTATTTCAATAAAGTGTGCTTTCCATTCTCCATTGAAGTCATATTTGAGGACATACTATACATATGTAGCACCAGATTCAGTATATCAAAAAAAACATTTTCATCAAGTTAAAATTCATTCATCAAAATATGAATTAATATTGAAGGCGTGTCACCTGCCGTGTTCTCCTGTTTTTACATTCACAAAATGCTTAAGCAGCATTTTATTCTCATTTCAGACCCTGGTAATACATTTAAAGCGTGTTAAATATGTTTTTTTTATGTGCCACAATGATGGATTATCTTGATTGTGGATCTGAGCGCTGACAAGGGAAAGGGTGTGGGGGGGGGGGGGAGCAGGAGGAAAACATTTCTGGTGGCGTATGTCCAACTTCAGCGAGCTATCAACGCAGGACAATAAATCTTCTGAGTGCATATTTAACACTGACTCAATGTACACTGCAGCTTGAAGGTTAACCTGCTGCTTTGCCCAGGTGTGTGATTCAAAAGCAGCCTGGCTCCCTGATAGTATGTGAGCTACTGTAAAAAGGGATTAAAACAACATATGACTTTAAATAAAATGAGATTTTTATAAACTGCATTGATTTGTTTAGTTATTACAAGTTATCAGCCTTGGAGACCAATGTTCAGCTTATTCTATTAATCTAAAGCCTCTCTGTCATTCTTATGAAGACATTTTCACAGCATCTAATGACAAAGTTATCACACGGTATGTGTGTAATTATTAGGATGGATTTTGGCCCTGCTCCACGTGGCCGGACAAGGCCCTGGCATCGGGCATGCTGGCTGACTGCGACACACTAAATGTAATGGGACTATAATGAATGTTGACCTACTATGACACAATACACTGAGAGCCTCCTCAATTAGTTCTTCTTTAAATTATCATATGAATCCAGACCAACGGAGAAAGCCGCGGCTGCAGGCCACATAATCAAACTACTGGAACACGTGTTTCATTCAACAACACGTTGAACATGAGACTGATCGACCGGCATGGTCACGGACGATCAGCTGACGGCGGCTGGCTTTGACGCCCACTTCACCCACAATGCACCTCTGTCACTGACAATTTATTCACAGAGACTGCGGGAAATTCAGAGTCGCAGATTAACCTCACCTGCATCACCTGCATCACCTGCATCACCTGCTTCAGCTGCATCAGCTGCAACAGCTGCATCACCTGCATCACCTGTATCACCTGCATCACCTGCATCACCTGTATCACCTGCATCACCTGTATCACCTGTATCACCTGCATCACCTGCATCACTTGCATCAGCTGCAACAGCTGCATCACCTGCATCAGCTGTATCACCTGCAACAGCTGCATCACCTGCATCACCTGTATCACTTGCATCAGCTGCAACAGCTGCATCACCTGCATCACCTGCATCACCTGTATCACCTGCATCACCTGCATCACTTGCATCAGCTGCAACAGCTGCATCACCTGCATCAGCTGCATCACCTGCAACACTTGCATCAGCTGCAACAGCTGCATCACCTGCATCAGCTGCATCACCTGCTTCAGCTGCATCAGCTGCAACAGCTGCATCACCTGCATCACCTGTATCACCTGCATTACCTGCATCACCTGTATCACCTGCATCACCTGTATCACCTGTATCACCTGCATCAGCTGCAACAGCTGCATCACCTGCATCACCTGTATCACCTGCATCACCTGCATCACCTGTATCACCTGCATCACCTGCATCACTTGCATCAGCTGCAACAGCTGCATCACCTGCATCACCTGCATCACCTGCATCAGCTGCATCACCTGCATCACCTGCATCACCTGCATCACCTGCAGGAAGCACACAGCAACGAGGCCTTGAAGACCGGTCCCCAAACCGAGAAGAGAAACATTTAAAAGAAGCCAAAAGAGTATTGACACAAGACAACAAAGTGGGGATGAGGATGCAACGTCGGTAGAAAAAAGTGTATTTTAGTTTTAGTCCAACTGCTCGACCTTTGTAAAGTACGCTGTGGAGATCAAGGTAAAAGACATTTTCTCTCATTGATTTCCCCATTTATGTTCATCAGACTGCGGCAGATAAACAAGCAGACGCGGTACGGAGGAGTTGAGCATTCTTGAGAGCTTCCAGCCACACATATTCACTCAGTTCATTGTCTGCTGTCGGTTCTGAATGATCCACATCCACAGTTCTGTCAACAGTTCTCTTCAAGAAGAGTCTCTTTTTGTTATGCACAGGAGGCTTGTTGAAAGAGGAGCTTTAGTCTCAAAGCTGGCGAACACATTCAGAGTTACTGGATAGGAGGCAACCAGAGGCTGAATTTAAGAATCACTTTCCAGTTTCTTCAAAATCTCATCTGTTAAGGATGCCTGGTTGTGTCACCCTACTTATTCCCTTTGTTGTATCCGCATACATGGCGCCCTGAGCAGCGCTGTGGACAATAATGAATTCAGTCTGATAGCAATTACACACAAACCCCTCTGATATCCCACTTTGAGCTGCTCCACCAGCACCACCGCGTATTGTCTGGGGGTCATGAGCTGCTCTCCTGCTAACGACGCGCTGCGGTCGCTGCTGATGACGTGAAGAGCATCTCCGCTCCGGCTCGTTTGCTAGGAGCACGGAGCTTGGAGCTTGGACTTCAATGAAGGATTGTCTGAAACACAGCTCCGTGGTCTGGACACAGTACAATACTCAAGTGCTCGTGTCCGTCAGTGCTTGAAACAGCTCCTCGAGGACTGCAGGTCATCACATATCTGTAATGTTTCTCTGATCACATGACCCGTCTGGAGCACATGGACTCAGGGGAGTGTGATGCATTTCGGGCACTTTGCACTCAGTGTATGAACAGTATGCTGACCGAGATCTGTGTCGAGTTCACAAGTTCACCTTCTTTCCCCAACAGACTCAGAAGTGTTTATGCATATGAGAAAAGAAACACCGTCACAGCTTCTCTCAGTCCGGCCCTGATCAAGCTTCTGATCTGACTCTAAATAATACATGACTCTCCAGGAGGAACTCCCCACTGGAAACTCAAGAGATGGAGCAGCTTCAAACATATTTCTGCCTTTATCTTAGCTGCTGACACATTTGTTGACACAGAACATATCAGAAACGGAATCACTGTGTGTGTGTGTGTGTGTGTGTGTGTGTGTGTGTGTGTTGGGGGGTATGTCCTCGTCCTGAAAGGCACTCGTTGGACAACCCGGCTGTTGACGCACATTTGGATGTGTTTAGTTTACATGGTTACATCTTCAAGTTAATAGATGACAAGCCAACACAGTTAGTATATTGTTAACTCTTTCACGCCGACATCACAGGCAGCGAGGTGCAGAAGCTCATGTGCAGAGGAATCAAAACTTAAATAACAAAAGGGGCTTTTAATGAGGCAAAAAACAGGTTACAAACAAAAACAACAAAATCCAAAAAGGAGCAGCAGGAACTCGGGGTTCAGGGCAGGCAGGATCAAGGTCAAACAGGCAGTATCAAGGTCAAACAGGCAGGATCCGGGTCAAACAGGCAGGGTCAAGGTCAAACAGACAGGGTCAAGGTCAAACAGGCAGGATCGGGGTCAAACAGGCAGGATCAAGGTCAAACAGGCAGGATCAAGGTAAAACTGGCAGGATCTGGGTCAAACAGGCAGGGTCAAGGTCAAACAGGCAGGATCCGGTTCAAACTGGCAGGATCAAGGTCAAACAGGCAGGATCCGGGTCAAACAGGTAGGGTCAGGGTCAAACAGGCAGGGTCAGGGTCATACAGGCAGGGTCAAACAGGCAGGGTCAGGGTCATACAGGCAGGGTCAAACAGGCAGGGTCAGGGTCATACAGGCAGGGTCAAACAGGCAGGGTCAGGGTCACAGGATCCGGGTCACAGGAAGGACAGGACGACGGGAAAAAGACAACAAACCAGCCACAGACAAGGGAAAGAGTGGCACAACATATAGGAGGGAAAACAGGTGTAGGACATGAGACACTAACGAGACGAGAGGCTGAGGACAGGTGAAGGGAATGAAACAATCAAGGAGACAGAGTAGACACCGAGGAGACACAGTAGACACAGAGAACAGACCCTTACAAACTCAATGTTGCAATAATGTTGAACACATTAAGTTGGGGTTATTGTCGGCCTCCATGTGTATAAGTGTGTTTTCCTTGAAGAGGGCTAAAGTGAAACTGGAAAAACTGAAGATAAAATCTCATTTAAAAGTATATTGACATTTTTAATAACGCAAACTACAAAGAATCGAGTATTGGAGCATACTCGGATCAATAGTACACCACGGCAGACATTACATGTGTCTTGACGGGAGGACGAGGACTGAGTGTAGCTCTGAGCTCAATGCCAACCGGCAAGAGGACAAAGCCCCAGAGGCCGCGCTGACAGGCCGATGTTTCTACTGGGAGGATGTTTTATTTGTTATAACATCATTGAGAAGCATGGGAGGATTCACCTTCTGCCAACCACGAATGTCATCATTTTATGGAATCGTCATCCCATAGTTCTTGGGGATATTTCACTCGCACCAACGCGGTGGAACAGTGGTGTTTATTTAGCTAAATTACATGAATAAACTTTGAATTAACTCTCGAACAAACGTCACTATCTGTCGAGTCCACGAGTCGGAGGGATGGGAGTTCAGACACTCTGATTATGGCATGTAATGTAATGTAATGTAATTATGCGTAAGCCGAGTGGATTTACTGGAGAAGTTTCATGCTAGGTGTTTCTTTTTTGAATGGTAACCAAATATTGTTTTGGATATATAGTTTAATATTGTTTCGTTAAAATGTCCACATCTAATGGCAAGTGGTGTCGAAGATGGACTTGTAGCTTAGAATATGGATGGTTAACACGACTAACCATCAGAATCACCTTAATTACAAAGAATGTGTCTCTGTTGCATCCGTCTTGATGTTTTTACAAAATATAATGAACAACAAAGCCTGATGAATAATGGTAAAGAATAACCAGGATGTATGTGCACACAAGAGTCATTGGTGTCGCTTCATGCAGAGCTTTCGGATGTGTTACCGAGAAGTCAAAACTAACTTTGAGCTGAAGTGAATAATCATCTCAGCAGCATTTTCAGTAGAGTGATTTTGCAAAGAATGCAAAATGCTAATAAAGCTCCATGTTAACTTCCCTTGTCCGAGTGCAGCTCTTTGATAACAGAATGAGATGCCCTCTTCTCTGAATGGGAGTCACAGTGCTGCTGCACTTCGGCTGGCGATAAAGATTCAGCCGGGTCCTTTAGCGCCAAGTGTAGTCATGTGTATAATTGATCTGGGACTGGGAATGCACCATGTGTGAATATGAAGGGAAGGCCATTTAATAGGAAACACTGTCCAAACAACGCAGCCTCGGTTTGTCTGAATGTCCCACGCGTCACGGAGAAGCTGCAGAGCATCGAAGAGGTTTATGGTAGCGGCGACCATCAGTGGGAGTGAAGGGAGCTAACAGGGAGCTAACAGGCAGCTAACGGAGGAACAAGAAACAAGACACAAAGTGTCAGAAGACGTCTCATCAACGCAGGCTGCAGACATGATTTTTCAATCTCAATCATTTTGGGTCAGATTTCAGGTTGGGAATGAAATATTCACTGAGCTACACGGTTGTATAACGTATAACATAATTTTAACCTGTGAAGTTACAGCGTGGGGTTCGTAATAGGCATCCAGCAGGAACAAGATCTGGGTTAGAAAAAAACAATTAAGTGGCGAGAGTGAAGCAAAAGAGTAAAGTACAACTAAAGAGCTCAAAGACTCTTGGAGCTTCATAGATCTGAGGAGAACTGAAGAGCCGCTGATACGTCTGCTGGCTTTCATCCATGAGCCAGTCATGTGATCCATTGTTGACGGGCAGCCGCCTCCTAATACATGGCCCACGTGAAATGTGATAAAAGCCACAGGGATTCAACTGCCTGTTGGCTTTGAAATGTTTCAAGGTTTATTGAATTAATACCAATAATACTGCAATACTGTCGTTAGATGGCAGCAGCAGAAGAGCAGAGCAACCAGAGGACAGTGAAGCAGCGGCAGCCAAGGACTCAATGAATGAACGTCCTGTGGCAACCCGGGGGATGTGGAGGTGAGATTCGGAATAAAATCAGGAGACTCAGAGACGCAGTGCAAAAATAAAGGGTCTTTTAATAAAACGTGTAGGAAAAAGGGGGAATGGGCATCTAATGGAAACAAAGGATTCTTCCCGGTCGGGGTCTTTGGTCTTCAGTCTCACACCTTCTGTGAGACGGTTGGTATCTCCTGGATGGGCAGAGCAGAGGAGAGAGGTGAGAGGGTCCAGTTACCTCTGGTCTGTCGCGACACCTCTCCTGAGGCTCCTCCTCTCCTGAGGTTCCACGCTCCTTCTCCTTTCCTATTCAGACAGCTCTCCTCCCGATGGCTTCCAGTGGAGGGAAGATATACTCTCCGTTCCCTCGTTAGCTGACGGGCTGCAGGTGTGACCACTCCCAGGTGCCAATTGGCTGTAGCACCTGTTCTGGGAAGTACGTCCCGTGGATCACTTCCCCCAACCTGAGCTTTGGGATCCGCCTCCGATGCGCTGTTTGCTCGGCTTTTCCCCCTGGTCTGCCACACACCTCCTCCACTAGCTCCAGGTGGCGGCTGGGAGCGTCAACCAATCAGCGTGCGTTTCTCCTAGGCAGGGCATCTGCATTTCCATGGGCTTTTCCGGACCTGTGCTCAAGAGAAAAATTAAAGTTTTGCAACTCCAAAACCAGCGTGTAACCCGGCATTAGTGTCCTTGGCGTTGACATCCACCTTAATGGTGCATGATCCGTTATCAAGGTGAACTTTCTGCCGAGGAGGTAATATCGTAGCTTGGTTAGCGCCCATTTAATTGCTAGACATTCTTTCTCCACAGTCGAATAGTTCCTTTCATGTTTTAGAAACTTACGGCTAATGTACGTCACTGGGTTCCTCCTCCCTTCACCTGGGACAGCACAGCTCCAACCCCTGATCCCGAGGCATCTGCATGGACAACAAAAGTATCCCCAAAGCTTGGTGTACTTAGGACCGGCTCGGTGCACAAGGCTTTCTGAAGGGTTTCAAACGCTTTGTCTGCTTCAGCACTCCAGAGTACATGGTGCGGGTGGCTCTTTTTTGTCATTTCGTGTAGGGGGGCTGCAATGGTAGCAAAGTGAGGGATAAAACACTGATAATATCCCACCAGTCCCAGGAACGTTTTAACTTGCCGTTTCGTTGCTGGCTTCGGCCAGGTGGTAATGGCTTCCACCTTCCTGAGTTGGGGTCTCACGACGCCTCTCCCAATTGTGTAGCCAAGGTACTGTGCCTCTTCTAGACCCAGGTGGCACTTTTTGGGATTGGCAATCAGGCCAGCTTGCCGTAGACTTCCCAAAACAGCTCTCAACTGGCTTACATGGGAGGTCCAGTCGGGACTGTGAACTACTACATCGTCCAAGTAGGCCGCTGCATACTCACGATGAGGTCGGAGTACCTGATCCATCATCCTCTGGAAGGTGGCTGGTGCTCCATGGACTCCGAAGGGCAGGACTTTATAGTGGTACAGGCCCTCCGGGGTAGAAAATGCTGTCTTTTCCTTGGCTCTTTCTGTGAGGGGAACCTGCCAGTAACCCTTGGTGAGGTCAAGAGTGGACACAAAGCGGGCTGGGCCTAGTTGCTCAATCAACTCATCCACTCTCGGCATAGGGTAGGCATCAAATTTTGAGATTTCATTTACTTTCCTAAAATCGTTGCAGAATCTCTCAGTGCCGTCCGGTTTGGGGATTAGCACAATGGGGCTTGACCAGGCACTATGAGATTCCTCAATAATTCCCATTTCCAACATCTTTCTCACCTCTTCTTGGATGGTCTTCCTCTTTGCCTCTGGGATGCGATAGGGCCGCAGCCTCACCTTCTTTCCTGGCTCGGTGATTATGTCATGTTGGATGACATGGGTGCGTCCCGGAAGGTCGGAGAACACATCTTGGAATTGACTGGTTAGCTCGAACATGTCTTGCCGGTGGGCCGGCCCCAACTGGGGGCCTAGAGGTACCTGTGAAGCAACAGGATCGGGACTTCGACAGTGAATGTTGTTAGCGGAACACAGTCAGGGCGTGCCATTTCTTCAGCAGATTAATGTGATAAAGTTGGCAGGGTTTCCTTCTCCCAGGTTGTCTCACCTTGTAGTTGACCTCGCTCACCTTTTCGACCACTTCATAGGGCCCATGCCACTTGGCAAGGAACTTGCATTCGCCGTTGGCACCAGGACCAGTACAAACTCTCCGGGCTGGAACTCCCGCACTTGAGCTTTTCGGTTATAGATTCGGGCTTGAGCCCGTTGCGCTTGCTGCATATGCTCCCGCACTATAGGCCATATTTTACCCATCCTGTCTTGCATCTGGCCCACATACTCAATCATAGAGCGGTGGGGTGATGGCTGTTGTTCCCAAGCTTCTTTAGCCAGATCCAGCAGGCCTCTGGGTTTCCGTCCGTACAGCAGCTCAAACGGCGAAAACCCTGTGGAAGCTTGGGGAACTTCTCGGATTGAAAACAAGACAAAGGGGATTAATTGGTCCCAGTTTTTTCCATCGGCATCAATAGTCTTTCGCAACATTTGTTTTAGGGTCTTATTGAAGCGTTCTACCAGGCCATCCGTCTGCGGGTGGTACACTGAGGTTCTTATTTGGCTCACCTTCAACAACTTGCACATCTCCTTCATTACCCGGGACATGAAGCAGGTTCCCTGGTCCGTAAGGACCTCTTTTGCTATGCCTACTCGACTACACAGAAGGAATAGTTCTTTGGCGACCGCCTTAACACTTGCGGTGCGTAACGGGACTGCCTCTGGGTAGCGGGTGGCATAGTCCATGATGACCAGGACGTAACGATGTCCCCTACTGGACTTCGGCAGGGGTCCTACAATATCCATGGCCACTCTCTGGAAGGGAACATCAATTAAAGGTAACGGGATCAAGGGATTGTGATATTGTACCTTTGGCGCGGTCTTCTGGCACTCCCGGCAGCTTCTGCAGTAATCCTGGACAGCCCTCTTCACGCCTGGCCAGTAGAAGCGCCCAGGATTCTGTCATAGGTTTTCTCTACTCCCAGATGAGCTCCCAACAGGTGTGAATGGGCCAAGTACAACACTTTTGGCACATAGCGTTTAGGGACCAACAACTGTTCAACAACGAGTTCCCCTAGCTTAGCTACCCTATACAGGAGTCCCTTCTTCACTGAAAAATGGGGGAAGGGATAACACTCACCCCTTCTGCAGGAGTCCCCTCGATCACAGTCAGGTTCTGTCTGGCTTGTTCAAGGTTGGGGTCTTCCAACTGTGCAGTCCCAAACTGTCCTGGGCTGACGGCATTTTCCTCTTCGGCCAGGGGGAACTCAGAAAACACTTCGGTTGATGAGGCCTCAGTCGGTGGTGGGTCTTCCCTTGCTGGGGCCTCTGCTGGGGCTTCCTCGTCCGTCTGCTCTGCTGATGAACCAGTCGGGCTAGATGGTGCTGCACAAGCATGTAGCAACTTGGTATTCTGGGTGCTCTGAGGTCTGTTTTTAGGTTTTCTCCTGTTGCTGGTCATCCTATTGGCCCACAGCCGCCAGAATATGGGGCAGTCTCGACCAATCAGCATGGGTACTGGCAAATTTTCTACCACTCCCGCCATGACTTCAAAAGTTCCCCTTGTGGTCTGAACCTTAATGTGGGTGGTGGGATAATTCCTCGAATCCCCATGGACACAGGAGACTGGGATAGGGCCCCGGGGCCAGTTGTCAGCCCGGTCGAAGAGCGTGACAGCACTCCCGAGTCCAGTAGGGCTTCTGCATCCTCGTCGCCTATTCTGACGGGAAGTTTTGGGGCCCTTGCACCCTCATGGGCCCAGCAAGTGGTTAGGTAGCTGCCGGCCTTCTGTTGTGGATCAGATGAGCCTGCCGTCGGCATCAAGACGTCATTCACCGGACAATTCAAAGCCAAGTGGCCCTCTTGACCACAGTTGAAGCACTTTCGGCGGTCCGGATTCACGAGGGGTCGACGCTGGGGCGGCGGTCGAACCTGTCCCACCTTTGGAATCTGGCGGAGTAGCGGCGGGGGTGTCACGGGGTCCTTAGTCCACCTGGGATTGTTTCCCTCGTGTCGACTGCTCCGCATCAGCTCCACGGTGACCTGGTGGTTTTCCAATACATCTACTAGACCATCCACCGTCTTTGGGCTGCTTTGGGAGGCATGTAGTTTGGCATCCCTGGGTAGTGCTCTAACACAATGGTCCATCACAACTCGGTCCAGGGCTGAAGGTCTGGCTCCCGTGGTTAACCAACTGCGTGTCAGTCGCATCAGGGTTGCAACCTGCGGCCGTACGGGGGCAGTATGGTCATATGACCAGGAGTGGAACTGTTGGGCCCTGGTCTGGAGGTTGTGTCCATAATGGGCTAAGATGGTGGCTTTTAACACATAATTATTTACTTCGGAGGGGCCGAGGTCCCGACAGGCCTTTTGTGCATCACCTGTTAAAAACGGGGCTAGTAGCCCGGCCCACTCTGCTGGAGGCCACCTCTCTCTCTCTGCCGTTCTCTCAAAAACACTTAGGTAGGCTTCAATGTCATCATCGGCCGTCTGCTTGGTGAGCACTTTACTGGGTTCCGGCCTCTCCGGTCTCATCAGGTGCTGACCCAGAGTTGTCATAGCATCCTGAAATGCTCTTAGGCTCTGTGCCTGCTGGGTTTGCATCTGCACGAGCTGTGCTAGGGCGTCCTCCATAGCACTGCGGGACTCTGAGTACCTATTTTATTCAGAATCTCTAGCGATAGATCGCCGTGCCCGCATCCTCCACCAAATGTGGCAACCCGGGGGATGTGGAGGTGAGATTCGGAATAAAATCAGGAGACTCAGAGACGCAGTGCAAAAATAAAGGGTCTTTTAATAAAACGTGTAGGAAAAAGGGGGAATGGGCATCTAATGGAAACAAAGGATTCTTCCCGGTCGGGGTCTTTGGTCGTCAGTCTCCCACCTTCTGTGAGACGGTTGGTATCTCCTGGATGGGCAGAGCAGAGGAGAGAGGTGAGAGGGTCCAGTTACCTCTGGTCTGTCGCGACTCCTCTCCTGAGGTTCCACGCTCCTTCTCCTTTCCTATTCAGGCAGCTCTCTCCCCGATGGCTTCCAGTGGAGGGAAGATATACTCTCCGTTCCCTCGTTAGCTGACGGGCTGCAGGTGTGACCACTCCCAGGTGCCAATTGGCTGTAGCACTTGTACTGGGAAGTACGTCTCGTGGATCACTTCCCCCAACCTGAGCTTTGGGATCCGCCTCCGATGCGCTGTTTGCTCGGGTTTTCCCCCTGGTCTGCCACAGTCCACACATCTACTCAACATCATTGATATTGACAGACTTCTACCTGAAAAACGAAGGGAACAGGAGCACCAATTAGATGTTACAGATTTGCAGGGAGACTTCAAAGAAAGCAGCGGAGAGCCACACACTAAGAGATCAGTCCCAACATATCTATCGCACTTGAAATAAAAAAGGATTGCGCTTTAGATATGAGTGAGCTTCTCTTCTCAAGAGCATTGCCAACAGAAAGATGGAAGGAGAAAGGTGGGCATGTGATGGACGTTGAGGGACTAAATGTAAA
>CM070107.1:23832500-23910000 GCA_036178185.1 Liparis tanakae
TGAGCATCTGGAAGACACTGACGAAGAGCGCCAAATAGAATAAATATTATAACTCCACTTTCCTAACGTGTGATCCCTCTTTTTCATTGAGAAAGAGGGGAAATTAAGTTAGGCTAAGAAAACACGAGCAGCCAGCGTGAGGCCGAGAGGTGTTGAACATGTGTCGTTCTACAGAGGAGTTACTTCATTATAGTTACAAGCAAATGTATATTCCCATTTCAAGCATCGCTGTATAATCATGCACCACGGTGTGTGTGTGTGTGTGCGAGTGCGTGTGTGTGTGTGTGTGTGTGTGTGTGTGTGTGTGTGTGTGTGTGTGTGCGTGTGCGTGTGTGTGTGTGTGTGTGTGTGTCTGTGCGTGTGTGTGTGTGTGTGTGTGTGTGTCTGTGTGTGTGTGTGTGAGCGAGTGCGTGTGTGTGTGTGTGTGTGTGTGTGTGTGTGTGTGTGTGTGTGTGTGTGTGTGTCTGTGTGTGTGTGTGTGTGTGAGTTGTAGGTTTGCGGTTGCTGGTACCGAGAGGAGAGCGTGGAGTCGCAGCTCCGGTTGTCGAGAGGCTGATCACAAGTGAACGAGCTGTGAGGCTTTCAGTTCCTCTCGTTTCTCGTTTCAAGTCCAGGGAACTGGGATCTGATTCCAGAAGGTGAAGTGGAACACTTCCATGTGGTTTGTGAGCAAATTAATCATGATGATTAATTGGCTTTCAAGTTAAATATCCAGTGAGCGATGTCAGGCTGCCAAACATCGGGGCTAAATTGACAAGCCTTTAAGGAGAAGCAGATTGATTTACACAGCAGCTAATGAACCGCCCTCCACCCGCAGGGAGAGGGAAGGTAAACACCTCCTTTATTCCCCTCCTCCGTCGGCCTGGCTGGAGACACTTTGCTCTCTGTCTTGAACTCTAACCTGGTTCGGAGACTCTTGACAAATCACCGGCTTTCTATTGCTTTCCCCTCCGATAACTGGACAGCTGGGAGGAGGGAGACAGTGTTGGTTTGTCAGTGTCTACGGTGCACTAAGTGTGTATACTGGGTATTTCTATCAGTTGCATTGTTTCTTTAGAAATTATTCCCACGTATGTACTATGTTTATAGGCTGCACTTTTAGACATTTTAGAGGATTAATCCTAGTCTCACGATCTTCTGACTTCTCCTCGCACCACACACTGCTCCATACAAGTGGAATGTCTTAACAATCTTCTGGAGGGCTTGGCACACATCTTTGTACTCAATTTGTTTTCAGACGAATTAAGACGTGTGTGGTCTTGTGACCATGCAGTTGACGTTTTGGCTGAAATATCTCATCTATAAATAACTATATGATTAGATACACACATTCATGTCCCACTGAGGATGAATCTTAATAACTATATATATATATATATATATATATATATATATATATATATATATATATATATATATATTTACATTTAAATTTACATTTATTCACAATATAGTACAGTTGTAAAAATGGGTGAAATAGTATTAAATTGTTATATATAAAACATTTGATCCAATAAAGGTTCATTCTCTGATCAAGAAAAAGAGTGGGCCAGAGCCTGAGGATAAACTTCATTTGTTTGCAATATTTAATTTTATTCCTGCAAAACTAACAACATTCCCTGTTGGAACATTTAGCGCTGATTAGCAAACAGTAAATATCGTGAGTGTAACACCTGCTCAGCGTCAACATGAGCGCTGTCCCGTGTGCGGCTCAGAGTCGGGTAGCTTCAGTTCTCTCGTGAATGACTAACCAGCATGTAGTCCGGCCCCTGAGAGCTGGATGGAGCTGCAGCAGACGCCGATAATCAAAGGACGTTGGTGGATGGAGGGAATGAGCAGAGAATCTGATTTGTGACAGGAACGCTGAAACACCTGGAACTCGATTTGTAGACGTGAGACTTTGCAGAGGGCAGGAAACCAAGTGTGTTTCTATAAGCTGCACCAACTCCTGCTTCCTGTGAGAGCTGCAGCGGAGAGAAGGATAGAGCGGGAGGGAGACCGGCGCTTTGCATCCACCAGGAAATAACACTCATCCATCAGACAAGTACTTCTCCGTACTTCGAGCATGAGGAAGTCACAAAACAACAAACAACGCTGATGTGACGGGGAGCTCTGGATGGTCACACAGTATCATGATTCGCCTGACGAGTTAAAACAATCTGTGCAGTCGGTATAAATACATTAGAAGTCATTTTGTTCTGTGCGCTCCGTGGTACTTAGTTACTTTTGCTTTTGTTCTTCTGGAAGCATGTTTTCTCGTCTTTTTTTTCTCACTTTGGCAATAGTTTCTACGAGAGGGAATAGTGCTTCTTCTTCACTTATTTAGCCATTTGGAATATGTTTCTATGCCCCAGACCAGATCAGAAGAGACGGGGGTCGGAGCAGCTGGTTAACCTGCTGGCGCTCTGTGCACTCTGCCACCGATTCAAGTCAGAAGACACAAGCTCGGTTGCAAGGATTTAAGTTCACATCGTTTATTTAAATACATATTTATACTATCATATCATGTAATATGTACTTTAACATTTTCTGAAATTACATTTTCCCTCCAACTCTGGTGAGTTTTGTTTTGTAAATTGAATTTAATCTATGTCTACACCTTTTATAGCATTTTATTTTTGTTCTTTGTTGTGTCTGTTGTGCCTCTACTGGGTAGTTACACACAAACAATCAATAACTAGAGTTTTGAATTATAAAAAACTAAGAAATAAGTTATTATGGTTAATAGTTGTTTAAAAAAATTGTAATAACAATAAATAAGCAAGAAAAAGGAATACAATTAAATATGATTGTCTGATTGTTTGTTTTTTGTTTGTTTAAAAAAACACTTTGAATCTGTAGACTACCGTCTAATAGACTTATTATTGCCATTTGATGACAATTGACTGAATAAGTATATTCATTATTTTTGTACAAAGGTTAAATGTTATTTATTTTATTTTATTTATTTCTATTCTATTCTTCTATTCCACACGTTTAAAAAAGTGCCCCCAATTTATTTTTTCAGTGAAAAACACGTCAGTTTCCTACCCTCAACTCATGTGTCATAACCGTCTGCAAATTCAAAACCAAACCTTTAAGTGGAGCACTTAAAGGACGGAGAAGGTGAAAGGAAAGAGGCCGGGGCAGCGCAGCTGACGGAGGAGACGGTTCCTGTTGGCAAATGTTGCAAATACAAAAGTTTGAACTTTGTTTCAACCTAGAGTTTGAAATGCACTTATTGTAAGTCGCTTTAGATAAAAGCGTCTGCTAAATGACATGTGATGTAATGTAATGTGCAAATTGATTGAAGTGCTGGTTTGACTGGTGCTCTGCACTCTTCTCCGTCACCAATCAGAAACAAACATTCGTACCTGAAGGCCACATTGAAACGTCTCCTCTAGGTTTCCTCCTTTGTTTTTATCGGTTGGTTTCCTGCTCGCTTTTGTTTACCTAGCAGCACGAATTCATAATTTCCACGTTACCTCCTCTCGCCGCTCTGAAAGGTCACGGCTGGTGGAAAGCAGAGCCTGAGTACTATAGCTGTGTTTTGATGTTCAGTGTACCTATTCCCTCTCTGAACACCCCCCCCCCCCCCCCCCGAGCCCCTCTGATCTACTCTGCGGCTCATTAAAACACCCTCTCCACCTCTGCATTAGCATCAGAGTCATGGTCAGACTGCTTTGTGTTATAGGGGCGGAAAATAATATCAATAACAACAACAAAAACAATAGTAGCCTTTGGTCCAGGGAGGAGAGGAGGAGAAAGGTCTTTGATAATGCACATCAAAGGGAGATGCTGCAGCAGGCGGTGTGCTCACGGCTCGCATACCAAGGTCGTCTCTGATCCGCGCTGCCGGGGCTTCAGGACGGGGAGTCAAGCACTGCAGCCCACAACGGCCCGTCAGGTCACGGCGTGGCCTCCATCCACATGGACGTCCTCTTTCTGTTAGCGCTCGTGTGTCTTGGCATCTGGAGATGTGCGCCGTCAGGTCGTGAAAGAAAGACATGCTCTGGGCAAACAATCCCAACTGGAGGTGCACTTGAGAGCTTTTCTCTGCACATCTTTCCCCCACATGCTCTTTATCAGAGGAGGGCTTTTGAAGATGGATCAGTTGACGATAACTAGTGCCACTTTATTACTTGCATTAATAGATGATGACCACATCCGCTTCTGAACACTGGTTCTGGCGTTCCGTGCTCCGGATGGATCGGGTCCCGTCTACATCCAGGATGCGGTGGAGCCTCACACCGGCACGTTCGCTCGGCAGCAGCCGATCGACTTGTGACTCCGTCACCTCGAGAGAATCACTCAACAAGATGGAGACTGTCGGCTGGCTTGGCTTCTTGATGGAGGAACGAGATCCCCACTGACATCAGGGCGGCAGAGTCTCCACAGCTTCCCACGGCTTCTTTACTCTACATCTGGATTAAAAAACAGATTAGCACTTCAGTGGCACTTATGGTATTAGTCATGGTATTACTTATGTTATTACTTATGTTATTACTTATGTTATTATTTGTGTTATTACTTATGGTATTACGTGTTGTATTTTTGTAGTTTGACTTTCTTGAAGAAATGTCACTTTCTGGATTCTTGTAGTTCTGAGTTTGTACTCATGGTTTAATGCACTGTAAGTGGCTTTAGATAAAAGTGTCTGCTAAATGACATGTAATGTTATGTAATGAGGTAATATGCTTTAAATAAAGACAATTAAAGCGTCTGTGCATAATGTGCCTGGTTAGAAAGAGGCAGCGCCTCACCAAAGAAAGACATTTCTACAGTGAGTTATTCCTTTGATTGTTCCTCGCTGACCATACGAATAACATCTGTGCTTGTCCTGAAGTATTGGACTTTACATAAATGCATATAGATGAATTAAAAGTAGCGATATGTTTCATATTCTAAACCTTCATCAGCTGAACTTAATTAGTCTGCATTTTTCCTTCAGTAAAACTAGAAATGTGTCACTTTGACAAGAAGTACAAATTATGCGAGACGCTAGAAATAGCCTTTTCTCTCCCCAGAAGTACGTGAGGGCGGCGTGCCGTGCTGGTGCGAACCTGCCCTCACTGTGCAGTGAATAAGTGTTAATACCAAAGCTGCATGACATCGTTAGCCTGCTGCGTTTAAAGGTATGCACCATACTCATTTAATTAGATTCCACTGTAAGGTGTTCTGATTGACGTCTGGAGCTGATCTCCACGTAGGCCTGGAGCGGAGAAGTTCACCACAACTCGCTCCTGTTCCAGAGACTTCTCCTCGTTATGCTTTTCTCAAACGGAGCAGAGACGTCCTTCTGAACACCACCTTCCTCCCCTGACCCTCAGGCTGTGACCCACCAGGCCACTGACCCTGTGATCAGACACCTTTGTAGACTAATTGATTACTACTCCAGGTATGAGGCAGTGTAACAGGAGCATATTCAAGATTCAGAAAGCCACTAACCCTCCTGCCACTTGCACCAGAAGTCTCTTCACATGTCCCATCGGATACTTCCCTCTCCCCTCCATCCCAGCTGAGGAGCGCTCGGCGCTACAGAGAGGCTTTATAACCACGTGGCTCTCGGTGGGAGCTTCAGAGAGAAACCGCTCCATTCATGAAAGGCAGCCGCCCCTCGGGGCCCTCTGTTGGACTTGGCCCGGCAGCGGCCCGGTACAGGGCCACGTTGTCCGGAGCCTCAGGCGGCGGAGCTGGAGGTATTTCCTGACTCCATTTCTCTGTTGCACTGTTTGAGGGAACTTTTGGAAAGAGAAGGTGGTCACAGGCTCATCAGACGCCGCGGTGGGGAGACACGACACCACCGCAAAGCTATCGGCACATCCTGATTTATATTTTCGGTCCACGAGCCTCGGTAAACGCTGAGATGAAATTAAAAGCTCGTAGCTTTCCTTTAACACAATTTCCATGTCTTCTTTTTTTCTTTGCAGCACGCCGTATTCTTCATATCGGCCGTGACTTTATCTAAAGGCACTTCCCCCCACGAGGCTCATCTTTTCTCAATTTCCTCTGTTTTCTCTGTGAAGGCCCAGATGTTCCTCCTCTCTCCGTGCGTTGTGCGTTAGCTTAGCATAAATATTCAGCAAAGACGTCTGCTGGTAACGAGCCATCGTTCAAAGAACATCTTTCACCGTTATGCTAATGCCTACCGACACTTAGACACGGGTACGTTTCAGGTTCTGCACACACCTGCAGCACCTGCGCACGCACACTCACACTCGCACACACACACACACACTCGCACACACGCACACACACGCACACGCACACACACACACACACACACACACACATGCACGCACACGACTATGTGTGCACGACCACAGAAAAGGAGGGATGAGTGCACCGTTGCTGTGTTCACTCTTTTCTGTTGCTGCCACTCTGGTCCCTCTCAAAGGATCCATTGGGATTAATGAATGTCATTTTACAACGTTGTAAACATTTGAAGATGTATTCCCTCTTCACGCGTAACGGGTCAAACAACACAAGTCTTCCGCCAGCTTCTGTCCATCAGACGTCGTCATTGGAGTCCCAGCAGGGGGTCGGCATGGCCCGGCGCTCCTTCTTTTCCTTTTGCTCTCCTGCACACGTAAGTCAAGCCAGAGCGGTGAGAGTTCAGACGTCCGTTGGACCGCCGCTCATGTTTGTCTCGTATTTCTGTCTTTGGAAACGAGGGATAATCTGCTGCTTCCACCTCTGGCTGCACCCGAATACACGCCACGCTTTGTCTCCCTCGTCTCCCCTCGTCTCCCTCGTCTCCCTCGTCTCCCCTCGTCTCCCTCGTCTCCCCTCGTCTCCCCTCGTCTCCCTCGTCTCCCTCGTCTCCCTCGTCTCCCCTCGTCTCCCTCGTCTCCCCTCGTCTCCCCGTCTCCCCTCCCCTCGTCTCCCTCGTCTCCCTCGTCTCCCCTCGTCTCCCTCGTCTCCCCTCTCGTCTCCCTCGTCTCCCCTCGTCTCCCTCGTCTCCCTCGTCTCCCCTCGTCTCCCCTCGTCTCCCCTCGTCTCCCTCGTCTCCCCTCGTCTCCCTCGTCTCCCCTCCCCTTCGTCCCCCCACGTCTCCCTCGTCTCCCTCGTCTCCCCGTCTCCCCTCGTCTCCCCGTCTCCGTCTCCCCTCGTCTCCCCTCGTCTCCTCCTCCGCCTCCCCGCCTCCCCCGTCTCCCGTCTCCTCGTCTCCCTCCCCTCGCCCCTCGTCTCCCCGTCTCCCTCCTCGTCTCCTCCCGTCTCCCCTCGTCTCCCCGTCTCGTCTCCCCGTCTCCCCGCCTCCCCCTCGTCTCCCTCCGTCTCCCTCGTCTCCCTTTGTCTCCCCTCGTCTCCCCTCGTCTCCCCTCGTCACCCCTCGTCTCCCTCGTCTCCCCTCGTCTCCCCTCGTCTCCCTCGTCTCCGCTCGTCTCCCCTCGTCTCCTCGTCTCCCTCCCCTCCCCTCGTCTCCCTCGTCTCCCCTCGCCCCCCGTCTCCCCGCCTCCTCTCGCCTCCCTCGTCTCCCCTCGTCTCCCCGTCTCCCTTCGTCTCCCCTCGTCTCCCCTCGTCTCCCCCGTCTCCCCTCTCCCTCGTCTCCCCGCCTCCCCTCGTCTCCCCTCGTCTCCCCTCGTCTCCCGCGTCTCCCTCGTCTCCCCTCGTCTCCCTCGTCTCCCTCGTCTCCCCTCGTCTCCCTCGTCTCCCTCGTCTCCCTCGTCTCCCCTCGTCTCCCTCGTCTCCCTCGTCTCCCCTCGTCTCCCTCGTCTCCCTCGTCTCCCTCGTCTCCCCTCGTCCTCCCCGTCTCCCCTCGTCTCCCCTCCCTCCCTCCTCGTCCCCCCTCGTCTCCCCTCGTCTCCCCTCGTCTCCCCGTCTCCCCTCGTCTCCCCGTCTCCGTCTCCCCGCGTCTCCCTCGTCTCCCTCGTCTCCTCTCGTCTCCCCTCGTCTCCCCTCCCTCGTCTCCCCTCGTCCCCTCGTCTCCCTGCCTCCCCTCGTCTCGCCTCCCCCTCGTCTCCCTCCCCTCGTCTCCCTCGTCTCCCCTCGTCTCCCCTCGTCTCCGCGGCGGCCTCTGCTTCTGATTTGAAGGCGCAGCAGGGGGTTGTGGGTAGAGACTCCCGCTGTGAAAGAGCTCTGACTCAGGGAGAGCTGAAGGTCAAAGTCACTCATGATCAGAACCACAGGACGACACCGAGCAGCCTGGAATATAAAGAGAGATGAAAGCCTCGGAGAGAAGTTGCGTTCCCTCAGCAGGGCTCTTCAGTAATCTGTCAACAGCACATTGCACGGCTCACGGTGGAGGAGGAGAGAAGAGACGACTCACCGGTCGGGGAACTTCCCGTCACATACATATACACGATTCAATGAGGAGAGAGACGGTGAGATCTTGTCTCTGCAACAGTTGTGCAGATAACAGCCACTCTGTCATCCTCACAACTTGTTTTCTGATCAGTCTCTTTCTTCTTAATTAGACAGACTCTTGACCAAAGGAGCCCAACGGAGGAGGAACCTGAGCTCGAACACGGCCAAAGCATCTGTTCTTGAAATGGAAAACTCCTGGAGCCCAGATGAAGGATTTTCCTCTTTCTCCTTCGCAATTTTTGTTGGAAGTATTTGCATATTTCAAAAGTCCACCAAAGAAAATAGCCCAGGGGCAGAAATGGCCGATCTGCATATTGAAGACTCAACAGAGGGCAAAGAGTTGGAGAGAGAGAGAGAGAGAGAGAGAGAGAGAGAGAGAGAGAGAGAGAGAAAAAAAGGAGTGAGAAAGAGAGAAACAGAAAGTCTCTGTGTAATTGATTTGAAGAATATCTCAAATTAAACTATAATACAAATTAGCTGATGGTGTCATGCTCATTATGCTGGATTAATTGCAGTATTCACTACATTTGAAACAGATTATTTGCTTAGTTCTAAAGCAGCTTCAGCGGGAGAGAGAGAGAGAGAGAGAGAGAGAGGGAGAGAGAGAGGGGGAGAGAGAGAGGGGGAGAGAGAGAGAGAGAGAGAGAGCAGAGAAAAATGTGCATCAGAAGAAGGCCTCTTCACCCAGCTTCCTTCATGAATAACAAATAGAGGACCCAGCCAGCACAACACCTGAAAAACATTAGTGCATTCCCAGAGTATCGTCTGGCTTCCTCTACGCTGCGCTGAAGAGACGTGAAACACCGTGGTGCTTCTGGCAGCTTGTTGGATGTACTTTACTGAATACAATAAACAGGTTTTAGAGACTGTGAACAAAATGATTACTCATATTTTTCTGTTTATAAATTGTAAAGAGATGTATTAATGGTTAATACATCCTGTACCAATGCTTTATAAGCTATTATAAAATCCATAATGTGTTTGTTTATAAATGATGTTAAATCATTAAAGGAGGATTGTGACAATTATAAATGTTGTATATTATAATGAATAGTCTTAATATGTTTAATACATTATTTACTAATGCCTCACAGCCAAATTAAACGTTATTGATTGAACCGCATATTTTGACTATTGACATTGACAAGTTATCTGTGAACGATCAATGGGCTTACTCAACTCAGCAACATCTTAACCGTTGTAAAAAATATGTTTATATATATATATATATATATATATATATATATATATATATATATATATTTATTTACATTTTAATTTGTTTTACATTTATCATATATTGACCTCTGTATATTGTCTTTTTAATGTACTCATTCATTTAATTATTTCTGAAGAATTCTTAAGAAAACACAAATTTGTGTGTAAACATGTAAATATATATATATATATATATATATATATATATATATATACATTTTGGAACTCTATATATTTATTTATAAATATATAAGTCTGATAAGAAAGTTGTACTTGGTTATATTTTTCAAGTTCCCAACATTTGAGGATTCATTGATTTATAAGTTTAACGGGTAAAGCAGCTGAATTCCAGCCTGCATATACAGATGTTTCACTGTAAATGCAACATTTATTTTACTGTGTCATGTATTGTGACCGCAGCCTGTGACGGTAGAGCTGTGTCCTGTAAACGAGTGTCTCACCCCTGAGAGACTCCTGCACACCCCCAAATGAAATAGTAACAAAGCAATCCAAATGATGAATTAAAAACATGTGTTAACTGTTTATTTAAAGGCTTATTGCATTATACTTGGGATTCTGTATTAACCTCATATAATTAGTTATAATACGAGGCACGACACGAGTGTGCAGTGTATGACATCAACATGTTACTACTTTACTTTGCTTTGCTTTACTTTTTTCGAACTTCCTCAAATCGGATAGATCTAAACGAAATTTGGAATTCAAATGTTATGATTGTGTTGCTACCATTTATCTTTTACCTTTTGGATGAGATCCAAGACAAATCCTGAAGACTGAACAACATAAATTAGCACATTTATCGGCTGCACCTGGCTCTCTGCTGCAGTCTACAGACCAGGCGATGCTTTACCCTCGCGAGGCCCTTAAAACTGAGGCAAAGTCGAGGCAGAAAACTTCCCATAAAAGGTTTAGTTAACAGGCTAAACGGAGCAGCGTGGATACATCCAACCAACACCGGTGTGTTATTTGTTTTGTGCACCTTCAGCCTCACCATGTGGTGCACCTTATCGGCTGTATAACCCACGATCTGTTAAAGACGTATAGAATAAGAATACAAAATACAAATATAATCGGTATTATTATCATTATGTTATTTTGTAAGACGTTTTGCTTTGTTGCAGGATTCTTTTTTATTCTGTTTCTCAAGATGATTCATATATGTGTGCGTCCTTCAAGGCACATCGAGGTTATTCTGCCTCGTTTTTCTTCTTATTCTCATTTCTGTGATATTATGTTCTCATATAGTGTTGCTTCATTCCTGCAGTAAGAACTTTGTGCACCCGAGGCTGAACTGAGGCACACCAGCTCCTCTCTGACGGTGCGTCCAATCAGCGGGAGCTCTGCAGAGCCGTGCTCCTGTAATTGGATGGAGATGGGTGAGGGGAACGCAGCCTTGGCACAACGTAAACACATGCTCGTCTTCTCCGCACCGCAGAGGACGCGCCGGATGGAGCAGATGGAGTGAGAGGACTGGAGGGGTTCTAGAGTTGATTTGGTCATCAGCATTGAATGGCTTTAACACGCCAATAACAGGCAGCCGGTCAGTGAGCAGCTCCTCCGCGTGGCACGGAGCAGAGAAGGTGTGTGTTCCATATCGCCGGGTCTGTGGATTACGCACGGCGGAGCTCCCGGGACAGAGAAAAGTTTTGAAGACTATAGTTTCGTTACGCTGGAATGCTAAACCAGTGTGTGTGTGTTGCACACGTCTCCGCGCGCACAACCTGCTGTAGAACTAAACGCATCATTTGAGCGTTTATGGCGTTATTTACTCATTCTTTTCGTTTTTACATTTATATTTAATTCATTCATGGATTAAAACTGGGACTTTAGCAGAAGATATACACGTCTGAAGATATATGCTTTGGGGGATGGCAACAGCAACATCAAGTCCATACCTAGCCAGCAGCAGGATTCTATCCGGCCCGGTCCTTCACTCCGATCGGAGGCTTGGGATGCAGCCGGGCAGCGCCGCGGTGACCGCGGTGTCCTCTGGGTACAGAGGGGATCCTGCAGGGAAGATGGTGCAAAGTGACTTCATGCAGGGAGCTATGGCGGCGAGCAACGGGGGCCACATGCTGAGCCATGCCCACCAGTGGGTAACATCGTTGCCTCACGCAGCAGCCGCGGCAGCCGCAGTGTCGGCGGCCGAGGCTGGCTCTCCGTGGCCCCCCAGCTCACAGCCGCAGGACGTGAAGAGAGGGCGCGAGGACCTCCACACGGGCACCGCTCTGCACCACAGGTCCCCACATCTGGGACCCCATCAGGCGCACCCGGGAAGTTGGGGAGGCACCTCCGCGGCGCACATCAGTATCACCGAGGGGCAGCAGCAGCAGCAGCAGTCTCTGATTTACTCTCAGTCCGGAGGGTTTACAGTCAACGGGATGCTGAGCGCGCACGTGGGACAGAGCCTCATGCACCAGGGGCTGGTGCGCGCGGATTCCCCGGAGTTGGACCACGGAAACCACCATCATCACCATCACCACCATAACCACCACACTCAGCAGCACCAGCACCACGGGGCGAACCACGAGCTGCACTCAGACGAGGAAGCCCCGACGTCCGATGACTTGGAGCATTTCGCCAAACAGTTCAAACAGCGGCGGATCAAGCTGGGGTTCACTCAGGCAGACGTGGGCTTAGCGTTGGGCACCCTGTACGGCAACGTGTTCTCTCAGACCACCATCTGCAGGTTTGAAGCGCTTCAGCTGAGCTTTAAGAACATGTGCAAGCTGAAGCCTCTGTTGAACCGATGGCTGGAGGAGGCCGACTCCACCACCGGGAGCCCGACCAGCATCGATAAGATAGCCACCCAGGGCAGGAAGAGGAAAAAGCGCACGTCCATCGAGGTGAGCGTAAAGGGCGCGTTGGAAAGCCACTTCCTCAAGTGTCCCAAACCCTCCGCGCAGGAGATCACCTCTCTGGCGAACACTCTGCAGCTGGAGAAGGAGGTCGTCAGGGTCTGGTTCTGCAACCGCCGGCAGAAAGAGAAGCGCATGACGCCGCCGGGACTGCCGCGCACCCCGGAGGACGCGTATTCGCAGGTGGGCAGCATGGGTCCGGACACGCCGTCCCCCTCCATAGACTGCAAGAGGATGTACAGCGACACGTGAGAATACGTGTCTGGACTTTAAATCCGTGTGTTTGAAAACCTTTTCCAAGAACATTTGTGATGTGTCCCTAAATGCTATAGGATAAGTGATTCACTTCTGTTAATGTTGTCCAGTGAAGTCACTTCACAGCAGCACGACGGTCTACTTGTGTCATCCTCGGTTATTGTTCTGCACTAAGAATCAGCCTTTGGCACAGAAAATGAAAAGCTTAACTAACTAAAGCCTGAGTAGAAAACAATTCAAAGTCTAGTAAAGACAACGTTTGTTCACCAAAAAGTATACAGAATACGTATTTTATCAATCTGATTCCAGACATAACAGATATTTCTGTAACTAATATCCCTTGCATTGCTGCAGAGTTTAGTGACCCGCAGGCAAGACTGGACTCGTTCTTTTGTATGAAAGACATTGATCTAATGCACAGCGTCGTTTTTAATGAGCAATACTTTATATTCCTTGAATCGTGTTTTGGACTTTAGTGTTGTGTGTCAGTGGATTTATGTTGTGACACAGTTTAAGATTTTACCAGTATTGTGTTTTCCTTGACAGAAAAGTATTTTTACTAAATTAGCAAACATTCCCTTAAGTTTATGTACAAGTTAGTCAGCCGTGTATTCTTGTGTGATGCTTTGGACTATTTATTTGTTTCCACTGTGTATATTTCCATGGAATAGACTTATTATTTAATAAATTTGACATAAGGAAATAATTGTGTTACGCTATCTGAAAGGAACATCATTATTAAGGTTTGTTCTGACACACACACACACACACACACACACACACACACACACAAATACACACCATCATACCCTTTGAGTTCACACCTTTTCAATGAAATATTAACATTTGTATGTCACAGTTCTCTGCTGCTTTTTAATGGATATTGTTGGGTGTCAAAATGGCAATTAAAATGATCTTTTATGAGAAACGAAGCGAGAAACTTAGACATTGTTTTATACATTTTCAAGAAGAAGTTAAACAAGTTTTATGCTATTCTGCCTGAGAAGTTGTGTCTCAAACTGCAAGGATAGTCGAATAATCGAGATCAACTGACAGAAAAGTTTAACAATCAATAAAACATTTTTGTAACATGGCAACTTCGTCGGTTCCAGCTTTTCAGATGTGACAATATGATGTCTTTTCTTTCTTCATTTATAATAATACACTGGCTATAAACAAAGTCAGTCATAAGTGAAATAAAACAACTATTGGAACACATTATTTCATGCTGTGGGACGGTATAACAGGCATGTATCACTCTTCTTTTGTCAGACAGCCTACTCAAACAAAATGCTCAATAAATAAAATAAGTTTACGATTCATAGGAACAGTTGTTAGTTGCAGTCCGAACAGCTTCACCAATGGTTACATGGATACAGAACAATCTGTCATTAGCCGTGAGCACCAGGTCCAGATGTCCCGCCTCCTCTTGGCGTAGACGACGGAGCTCCTCACAGAAGCCTCTCCTCGACGTTTGCCTCCACCTGATATCCGGCGCGTCCGCCACACACGTCCCGCGGCACGACAGCTTCGTGGATCGCAGCCAACAGGGTCGGCTATCCCAGATGTCGGTTTACCTCAGCAGCGGTTGCCAAGGTGACGGCGAGGTAGAGGGACTCTCTTAGCGAGTCCTTTGCCACAGACGATGGGTTTGGCAGATAGGCGGCGAGAAGCTGAGGACCCCGGCTGTGAGGAACAATGTGTGTCACAGAGAGAACAAACAGACTCACAGCAAGACATCCGGGGAGAAACAGACACAAGGGCTGAGGTCTCAGATCAAACGGCTCAGCGATGATGGAGAGAACAATGGGGGGGAAGCCAAGGAGAAGAAGAGGTTGAACTTGGAAGGAGGTCAAACGTCCTCCTTACAGCACCTGGCCCCAAACCACACAGAACACTGAGGAGTGAACGCAAACCTGGAAGTTAATGGTTGGCTAAATGTCACACTTCTAATTGTTCTTTGAGTTCTTTTACCGGATATCTCCCAGAAGCTTGAGCTGAAAACAAACGTGCCACTGACACCTTTCTGGTAAATCTTTCTCTCTTTAAGTCATTCTCGATTAAATTGAATATTTTAGGCATTTCGGTCCCTTTTGAACCCAACAATGGCAATACCAAATACACATCTTAATATCGCTGCTCAAAAACACATGCAGACATAACTCAAAAAGGTGTGTGTGTGTGTGTGTGTGTGTGTGTGTGTGTGTGTTACCGAAGAATGCCGACAGACACAAGTAAACCAACTTGTCAACATTGTTTTGATCCTGCTTTGATAAATCCTCGTCAAATGAATTTGGGGGAATAAAAAATGCACATGAAAAATGTCGCTCCTTTCTCTTCCCCATGCAGCAATATGACAGAGGATGAACGTTGTCCCCACAGCTCCCTGTAACAATCCACTGACGCCTCTAAACACGATCTATCCCCCTGAGAGATGGAGAAGCCAGAGTTCCCCGTTCAAACATGGAGGTAAACTCTAAGCTCGCAAGATTGCAGCGTGATCCCCTCGAAGCTTAGCGATGTAAAGATGGAGATAAGGACGGAACTGAGGGTTGAAAAGCTCTTTTGGCTTTGTCATCAAAAGACGCAAAAGTCTTCTCTGAATATTAATGCTGGGATCTGAAGGTGCGAGCTGATGATGCTCCAGTAACCTGGAGGCCAAACCGCTCAATCCACCGACACGGCTCGGCTCACACGCATCTTGATGACAGCGATAAGTGCAGTCAGTGCTGGTGCATATAGAGTGCTGCAGAAATGAGTCCTGAAACACAGAAATTAGTCCTGCAATCATATAAATTAGTTCTGAAATCACATAAATGTTTTCTTAAAACACAGAAATTAGTCCTGAAAACACAGAAATTAGTCAACTTTTTTGCTGATTTCCGGTTACCTCGTCCCAAAGCCTGGAATAAGGTCTGTGGCTTAAGAGATTTTTAAATTTGTTCCCACCAATCCACAGTAAATATCCCCTAAAGCTTTGATATGCTCATCGAGTGTAAAGCAAAGTGTTTGGCTTACACAAATGTGTAATATGCGCTACTTAAATTTAGCGCCATTATCTTTGGAGTATTGTTTGTTGCATCATAAACGCAGTAACACATGTTATGACCTCATGCATAAAGAGGACTGCAATGAATAAACTGAACTGCCAACAACAAATGCTAATATTATGGCTCATAATGGCTCTCTCTTGTTCAGGACGTTACGCAGAGCAATTATTGCACGATGAGCCCTCCTTCCATGCTGCTGTTTGAACCTGCAGACCTTTTTTCAAAGCACATTGTAATGTACAACTCCTTCACAGTGGGTTGCACATTATCAGTCCCTACTGTTTGGCGTTAATTATTCTCACATTGTGTAGATGGTTAACCGTGTAAGCCTAACACTGATTAACACACTGTGGCCTCCTCGGTGGGAATCAGAGCTTTTGACACATGTGACTATACCTGGAGGCAGAAGCAGGGGCAGGCAATGAATAAAGGACCCCAAACATGTATTTCAGTAGTAATGTTGTGTGTGCATGTATTATATGTCCTAAGTTTAGCAAAAATTGAGTGGACAAAAACTCAATCATCTCAAAATCCATATTGTTACTTGTGTCGGAATATTCAAATTTAGCTGTGAAACATTTTTTGCTGTCCGTTTTGGCTTTTTTGGTGAATGATGGAGTACCAATGTCTCTACATCAGGAAGAAATTAAAGCAAACATCTGTGGAATAATGGACGGGGGATGAGTTCTCTCACCGGCGAGCTTGTTGTGTGGCGCCGCTGAACGTGACGAGCATGCATGTGCCAGACCGCTGGAGTGGAACCCGCTTGATGGGCATGTTCAACACATGGGCACGATGCCAATTTAGACAAGCATGCCCATGAAAATACTCAGCGCCTGCATGCTAAGTGTGTGACTGTGACCGCGTGTATTTGTGTGAGAGTTTTCTTCTTTAAAATCAATTACATTTAGAAATATGTGTCTACACATCACATTCTGCACATCTGGACTCAGAGTCTATGACTGATGTGTGATGGACCTCCTCAAAATACAATAATTATACCAATAGTATTGGTCTAAAAAGAGGTGCCACCACTCTAAATAAATCAAAAAAACTATACATACAAACCGTAACATACCAACCCATAAATGTCTGAAATATGCTTAAAATGGTAAAGGCCACATGCATGTAAGGCCCAATGCCGCCATCTCCTGGACAGAACACATTAATGCACATCTCTGAATAGAGGAGAGGACACTGATCACGTGGCAAAAAACAACAACGAAATAGTCTTCAAGATTTGTTTTTAAATGTAGGATCCGAAGACTAATTTAATATATGAACCTGTAAAACCAGAAGAGAAAACAATAATCTAACCTTGGGTGTTTGAGGCAGTGGAGTGAGATGTATTTACTGATGGGGATTAACACATCCTAATCCCCCTGAAGATTTATAATCAAAGAAATACAAACATCCTGACAGGTGATACAAAATGCAAAAGATTGGAATTAAGAGCAAAAAAGGAAGTTGGATATTGTAAATGCATATATTCCTTTAAATGTAACGTGTTGTTTGTATACACTTGCTTGGGGGAATATAGGAACTGCTTAATGTACATATTAGCATTATTATCTGTATACGATTACATCGCATAGGCCTCAGATGAGATGTTTTGTTTGTCCAATTCTTTTAGGGAAAATGCTGTAAATATTACAATGATATAGCTGTCGGTGACGTGTATCAGCCAACAATGTAACATCTGTATTAAAAGTGCTATTTTGCTTTTTGGACAACACAATTAATGCTATTCTGTGACGTGTTATTGTCATGTATGAATTAATAAGCAACATCGATATGATCCACGTGTGGGAGACAACAACACACCGGAGACACCGCACCGTCTCCACGACGCGCGCCCTGCGCACTGGCCCTTTAAATGCGGGACTCCTGCGCGCCTCGCGCCAGCAGCTTCCGCAGCCGCCGCGATGGCGATCGATCCCGCGGTGAAATGTTCTAAGTGGGACATTTTTGGGAGAAGCTCCAACATGCACCGGGTGAGAAATGCGACATTCATGACACTCGATATCACGTGTGACGTCAAGGTAGGCGCGTGCACGTCATCTATGCACCCCGTTAGTCTGCATCGAGGAGCCGACGCCAACATGATCCTCATCCATGATGGATTGCATATGGATGCTGCTACTCATCAAAGGGTGCTATGCAAATAAAGCGTGAGCTTTTACTTCTGAATTACATTTTATTTAGACATTACTATATTCCCCCGTGATGGTCCCATCAGTCTCACATACTGATTCAAAGCTGAGCAGCTGAGTGAAAACACTCGGATTCCTCTACTGGGAGTCACATTGTCATCTTCATATTTTAATCATTTAAGGAGGTGTTCAAATTAAAAATGTGGTATTCTACGTCAATACATGTAGTTGTATTGTAATGTAGGCTACATGATCCCAGGGTGTTTTACTTCCCTTTGTTCTCAATCAAAACACGCACACACACACACACACGCACACACACACACACACACACACACACGCACACACACACACACGCACACACACACACGTGCATACATATATTTATATGCATATATGTCTTAATGTCTGACAGTGAGGCGTCTTTGCTCTATGACTGAAGAACAAATATGTTTTATATAACTAGAGTTTTGAGTCCTGAAAAAGTCCTAAATAGCCAACACTGATATTTTGTCCTAGGGGATGATAGTACAGACTCCTGGTTGCCATGGAACTGGTGACCTTGTTGCCTTGGCAACAACCGGCAACACTTTGCAGTGGTTTATCATGTTGTTGTGCAAGAATGTAGCTACAGTCAGTGGAGGGGCCGTTTCCTTTAACCTGTGTGGGTGAGCTATCGTATATTGGCATAACATGAGTCTTCTCATCGGAGGGGAATTCAAATTTAGTGAGTTTTATTAGTGATATTACAGTGACTCGTATACTATGTATATTAATGCAGAACAATCACTGAATCAGGTCTTTTCACACTATATATTACACAAGGCAGAACAAAAAGCTTGATAATGGTCACATGAATAATGTCTGACTGAAGTGTCAGGGTCCTGATGCTGTGCATGACGGCTCACTGTCCCACTGTTACGTCTGACTTAGGACATTCAGGACAAAGCGATTCATAATTACTACCGCCTACTATTATGACTCGTGACGATATCGGCTGCACAGATCACATCTAGACGCGATCACAAGCAACTAAACGTGCGAGCTAACCACCCTGAACTGCTTGTCTCCAGGCGCTTCGGAGCCAGTTGACCTGGAAGGACCACGCCTGAGCCCTGAAGGCCAGCATGACCTCAACCCATCGTTAACACTGTCTCCCCCTCATCAGGAACAGGAGGTGGAAACCATAGCAACCACGTGTCCTGTGTGTGTCCCGGGGACGCCGCTCTGTTTGATCACGATGGCATCAGAGTCTGAAACATCATCCGAGAATGAGCGTCTGCTCAGTCCAAGGAGGACATGTGTCATGCTTTATAGTTCATACTACCCTGTTGCGTAAATGTGTCTATTTCTATTGGCGTGTGAAGAATGACATGCAGTGTTTGCTTAGGAAGGGCCGGTGGTGTGAATGTTTGTATATGCACCCATGTGAGTCTGCAGCTGTTAATCATAAACACCTGTAAAGCCAGGCGGCTGTTAAACGTCTGTCCTGGGCCACGACCTCTCTCAATGAGGGGTGTCTTACATAATGGGGACATCGTTCCTCCTCTCAACAATCGCTCCTGAGTAACAGATCTCAGAGCAGCTCCTGAGATGCCCACCATGTTCACAGCAGCTTGTTCCAAGAGACAGAGAGCCCGGTCATGTCATGCACCGCCGTCATCCATTACAATCATGGAGCAGATGCGTTGAAAGACATGCATTCTTATGGAAGTTGACTGTTTGTTTACAGGGCTTTTTCTTCTTCTCTGTTTCACAAACTATTTATTTTGTTGTGCAAATGCCGGATGTCAATATTCTTTCTGCAACTCCGGTATCTGCCATGGAAGACCAACTGCCGCCGGACAACTTAGCGTGCAGACCACAACAGTAGATCCAGCATGCGTCGTCGTTGGGCCTGACGTCCCTCATCACAGCGGCCATGTCTCTCTGTAATGGCAGCCTGCTGCAGGCGGAGTGCGTCTTCATGGGGCCGGACATGCTGGACGGAGCGGGGGGGCGTCTCCCGTCGGAAGCTGCCCCCCCGCTCATGTCGGTCGCTCTGCGCGTGACCCTGGCCGCCTTAATGCTCTTCATGATAACGGTCGGTTTCCTGGGCAACGCGATCGTGTGTCTGATTGTTTACCAGAAGCCCGCCATGCGCTCGGCCATCAACCTCCTCCTCGCCACGCTGGCCTTCTCGGACATCATGCTGTCGCTGCTCTGCATGCCCTTCACCGCCGTCACCGTGGCCGCCGCCGACTGGAGCTTCGGGAGCGGCTTCTGCCGGGCGTCCGTGATGCTGTACTGGCTGTTCGTCCTGGAGGGGGTGTCCATCCTCCTCATCATCAGCGTGGACCGCTTCCTCATCATCGTGCAGCGGCAGGACAAGCTGACCCCGCACAGGGCCAAGCTGCTGATCGCCGCCTCCTGGCTGCTGAGCCTGTGCGTGGCCCTGCCGTCCGTGGTGGGCTGGAGGACGGGCGCCGCCAGCATCGGGGGGGCCTGGGCGCCGCAGTGCGTGCTGGGCTACAGCGACTCTCTGGCGGACCGCGGCTACACGGTGCTGTTGGCGGTCGCGGTGTTCTTCGTGCCGTTCGGCGTCATGCTGTACTCCTACATGTGCATCCTCAACACCGTGCGCCGCAACACGCTGCGCATCCACAACCACGGCAGCGAGCGCTCCTGCCTGCCGGCGCCCAACCAGGTCAGCAAGATGCGGCTCCCCGGCCTGCAGCGGCCGCCGCAGATCAGGGTGGACATGAGCTTCAAGACGAGAGCCTTCACCACCATCCTCATCCTCTTCGTGGGCTTCTCTGCCTGCTGGCTGCCGCACACGGTGGTCAGCCTGCTGGCCGTGTTCAGCCGGCAGTTCTACTACAGCTCCGTCTTCTACCCCATCAGCATCGGAGCGCTGTGGCTCAGCTACCTGAAGACGGTCTTCAACCCGGTTATCTACTGCTGGAGGATACGGAAATTCCGGGAAGCGTGTCAGGAGTTCATCCCCAAGAGCTGCAGGCTGTGTCCCAGAGGGCCGGGCCGGAGCCGCAGGAGAGTGAGGCCCAGCAACGTGTACGTGTGCGGAGAGGTCCAGTCAGCCGTGTGAAGCCAGGAGGCCGACGCCCAGCAGGAGTCACATCAACTGCTCATAACTCAACGTGTTTCTGCTAATAAGCAATCAGAACTCACGTTAAACACATAAACCAGTCTCTGACCAAATAATCCCACCGCAAGAATGAACTTTCATTGTCCATTCTGAAGCCAGGGAGAATAGAAGATCATTATTCTACGATTACTGGACGACTGCATCCATTGAAGAAGGTCTTGGGATTTCATCTGAAGTTCCATAACAGCTGCTGCAAAGACCTTGTGAAGATATGGAGCAATTATTTTCAAACTTTGTTCAGACATTATGGTTTCTGAAATGTACTGCCAAACTATTTCATATCCACCATATTCTCCATTTCATAATTTGTCACTGACGTGTTTCATCAATGGAATCGTTTCTTCCTCCTGTTGACAGAAAGGCATTCCCAGTATTAGTGTTTATTGATGTTCTGAGGAAGGTCTGTAAGCTTTCAACTGATGCTTTAAAAAAAATTATAATAATTTGAATGAAATTGTGTGCAGAAACATGCTGTGTAAGGTGAAACTGTTATTTACAATTGTGTGCATGTCGACAAGAAGTGTGTCAGTTATTGAGCCGTGAACGTTTACTTGAATGTCCATCTTTTCATAAATAAAGGAACCAGGTTAATAAATAGTTTGTAGAAAGATGTCGCATTGACAGACTGCTGCGTCGAGCCGTCCGTGTTTTACAATGTACACCACAATGAATATACGTTAGCAAAGACATCTGCTCCCTTTGAGTGGATGGATAGTATCTCTACATGCACAGCCGTCTGTGCATCAGATTATACCAGATTAGGTAATACCATTGGAAGAAGGAGGCCTGCACAGACATTGCACAAGTGGGAGGTTGTATTGAAGTTCTGTATTAAACAGGAAGATGGGGCTGTTTATTCATTGCAAACCTACAGCTCTGAGTCCTGCTGAATCAGCCTAATCACAGACAGAGAGGCCATTGTGTCTCACTTCATTCTTTAGATGAATCCAGAACACATGAGAGATGTTTGCAGTGATCCTGCAGGTCTGGCACCAGGTCACTGATCAGCAATAAGAAGTGGGCTGGTTTAGACATGTGGTCTTCATTTAAAGAAATAAATACATGCTAATGTGCCGAATTAAAATGTCCTAAAGAGTAAATATGTTGTCAACAAATAAGAAGAGATGGTGTAAGAGACATATAAATTATAATGTTTAATGGTTTGGACCTGATAGTCGCTAAAACAATTAAAAACACATACTTAGTTACACAAATGTAATCATATAATATATTAGATTTATATAGCGCTTTATAGAAATCTCAAAGACGCTTGACAACACATGACAACCAATACACGGCCTCTCCCAATAATTGAGATCTCATGGTTGCTTTTACATCACATTACTCTCTTAATTTAATTACTTAAGTTACATCTAATGCGTATTAGGAGAAGGGACTTTTAAAGAGACTACGAGCTGGCAGCAGGCAGTTTATACAACCAGCTCGACTGAACTTTAAAAAGCTCTGAATGTTTTCTACATTCCAACGGCTGAGTTTCATTCATTTACTGTTGTAAAAAACAACCTGACAGGATGTTGAAATGTAATTTGGACTGAGTCACGTTTCCTTATATTGTTAAAATTATAATGTTAATTTTGCAATTAAATATGTAAGAAAAACATGTAATGAACGTTCAGACAACAAACACATTTAAAGTATGCAACCCTCTCACGTTTTTGGGAATAAATACCATTCATAAATACTTTATTTTATCCCTCTTATTTTATATAATTGAGGCATTCCCTCAATTGTTTATTTCGAAGTGTGTGAAATATGTTTGTGCATTACAACATATTGAATTAATTGAACCTGCGTAGAAGTAGGAAGTTTGTAAACCATCTTTAATCATAAATAATTCCAATTGTTAGTAAAGAAGTAAATTAATAATAATAACTTTATGGTAATATATGACACATGTTCACGTATTTTCAACTTCTGCTACTTTATAATTTTCCATGATACATCTCAGAGGTCAATATTGTATAGTTAAAGTTGACTACATTTGTCTGACAGCTTAAAACAAAAGCATATTACAGTTTACAACCCTTCCTGTCGTATACAAACCATGGATCTCCAATGTGTTGATTTCAAATGGTTTGAGATAAACTGAAGGACAACGTGTTTCTTTATGTCCTACTTCTTAGACTAAATAAACTATTTAGTTTATTTGGCTGGAAACTGCATCGTCACAAAGCTGATGTTTTCTACAAGATACGTATGCAAACATATGATGGATATATACATTGCTGTCAATTTAACAACAGTATATGAATAACATTAGCTCAACCTTAAACATCGACAGCAGTAACATGCAACATTAACACAAATGCAGTTTTACTACACAATGTAGTAAAATCCTCTATTTATGCATTCTACTAAACATGTGGGCTTCTTTTGATATGTTAGATGAATTCTGCTGATAACACTTTTGGAGGGATTTAACTTTTATATGTATTTATTGTTAATTAACAATTTGATTAAATCGCTGGTCATAGTTCTTTTTGCCTATTTTTTACAAAATAAATTACAACATTTCACATTCACAAATTGAAATTCCTAATCAAAAAGCCAAACCTTTTAGAATTGACTACTTGACAAGCATTTCTTCTATATCTGAATATATGCAAACAAACACAACTAAATTAAAAAACGTAAAACCACTCTAAGCTTTGCAACTTCTATATTAAACGTGATATTGTATGCTATTTACGACACCTTCCTAAACCTTTATTCCCACGGCTGTAACGTAAAGTGTTTCTATAGTGTTGTTGAAAAAAGAAAGACGCGCCTTGTTGTTATGCCGCGGTGCATGCCGGGAAAGGAATATCATCCAATATGGCGGCGTCCACGGAACGGGCTGGAGCGAGTCTCCTCAGCTCCGACGTGGAGCTGCTGCTGCACCCCGAGCTGCTGTCGCTCGACTTCATGCGGCTCATCTTGCGCGAGGTGGGTTCATGTCCGCAGAGAAGCGCTCCGTGCGCGTGCGCGCGTCGCCTAACGGTAGTAATGTCGTGAGAAGGTGAGCTAACGGTTCTTCTGTTCCGCATCAGAAACGCGTCGGTACCGGAGCAGGTGACGGTCGCGAGCGGCTCACGGAGCTCTACCTGCGGCACGTCCTCCCGCGGCCGCAGAGGACGTTACCGGACAGCCGCTGGGGGAAGAAGATGGAGGAGGTCCGAGGGAGGCACACACCGGCCGGCCACGGGCCGCACAGGTGAGGCCTAGTTTATGCTTGACGCGACGCGGACCTTGAGCATTCCAAGTTCTGCGTCGAGGGAACGCGTTGCTCTGCGATTCACCGCCACGTCGCCAGGGGTGTGTGTGTGTGTGTGTGTGTGTGTGTGTGTGTGTGTGTGTGTGTGTGTGTGTGTGTGTGTGTGTGTGTGTGTGTGTGTGTGTGTGTGTGTGTGTGTGTGTGT
The DNA here is from genome assembly GCA_036178185.1 of Liparis tanakae. NCBI lineage: Eukaryota > Metazoa > Chordata > Actinopteri > Perciformes > Liparidae > Liparis > Liparis tanakae. Next base: position 23,856,906 of record CM070107.1, read on the forward strand.
GTGTGTGTGTGTGTGTGTGTGTGTGTGTGTGTGTGTGTGTGTGTGTGTGTGTGTGTGTGTGTGTGTGTGTGTGTGTGTGTGTGTGTGTAGTCCTCTCCAGGGACTAGAGGGCTCTGAAGAGTATATATATATATATATATATATATATATATATATATTAATTAATAACTTAAATCTAAGGCCATATCTAGGCTCATGTCGCATCATTAATAAAATATAAATATGTTGCCCAGCCTTAACTCATTGCCCTTTTTATTTGGGCCCTCAAAGGCATTAATGCTATAGTCAAACCATTTGTTCTTTCTGTGAGATAACATGTCTGTCTCAGTGTAAAAGATAACTCAAAACATGACCAACGTGTTTTAGAACGTTCTGTGGCACGTCTCACCGCCGTCTTAACGCCGTCGCCCTCCTGCAGCTGTAAGGCCGGTGAGGGACCGATGACACGTTCATCACGCGGGGCCTCTCCGTGACCCCGGATCATCAACACGAGGGTCATGCGTTGTAAAGACCGATTGTTGTTGTTTGTTTTCAGTTCCGGTCACCACCACCACAGGAAGAGGCCTCTGGTCGTGTTTGACGGCCGCTCCTCTGGACCACTGAAAGTGAAGAAACCAGCAGAAAGCAGCTCGTCAACGGGAACCACCGACAGGTTGAAGCCTCCTCCTGCTGCCAACCTGCCCTTCCCCATCAGAAAGCTATCAGGAAACACATCCTCCTGCTCCTCCTCCTGCTCCTCCTCCTCCTGCTCCTCCTCCTCCATTCTCTGCAGCACCGACGCAGCAAACCTCAAACGGGAAGCAGCCAGCTCGGTAGGAATGTTTTTTTTCTGTCCCCTCATTACACGCAGTTATCCTTTGATAAAAGGAAAAAGTTGCTAATCATCAATACTGTCAATAATACAACTTTAGAAATACAGATGATGAAACATATCTAAAATAAAGAAAGGAAGGAATCGCACAACCTGTTATGAATGACTGCATTATTATGTTCTTTCAGATAATAATTGATAACTGATCAAGTGGGGGACCAACTCTCAGTAAAGAATAGTTTTTGTAACTCAAATATTTTCTGTGTGAAATCCCAATAGTAAATGCATTATGGATTATGAATTTAATAAACCATTGATATTGGTAACGCATTACATCATTGCACGTTGATTATCTGTTCATGTTTCATCTTCCATCTCTTCAGGATGCAATGGAGTCTCCAGAGGCAAAGAAAAAGATCCATCATGTGACCTGGCCCTGACCTCTGACCTCTATACACACAAGCCCGATGCAGCTCAGACCCTGAGGGGCAGACCCCTCCCCTCCACCTCGTCTCCCACTATTGTTGCTCTTCCCATCACAGTTATGTCACAAAAAGGATTCAATTAAATTGGTTTATTTTATATAGCCCAATATCACGAATAACAAATTTGCCTGAGAGGGCTTTACAATCTGAACACGTAGACATCCTGACCTTTGACCTCACATCAGATCAGGAACAACTCCCAAGAAATACAAAAAAAAACTTCCTCGGGGAAAAAAAGTGAAGAAGCCTTCAGGAGAGAACAGAGGATCCTCTCCAGGACGGAAGAAGAAGAGACGTCATGTGACCAGAACGGCAGGACATAAAAAGCATGAAAGCCCTGAAACGTGTTTCCACGGCAACTCGCAGCGCTCTTTCATCCACGAGCCGACAGGACGGCGCTCCGAGGATCCTTGTAGCTTTCCACAACCTCAAGTGTCCTTACCGCAGGCGCCCGGCGACGCTCCTCGTGTCCTCTCAGACGCTCCTCGTGTCCTCTCAGACGCTCCTCGTGTCCTCACAGGCGCTCCTCGTGTCCTCACAGACGCTCCTCGTGTCCTCACGGGCGCTCCTCGTGTCCTCACGGACGCTCCTCGTGTCCTCTCAGGCGCTCCTCGTGTCCTCTCAGGCGCTCCTCGTGTCCTCTCAGGCGCTCCTCGTGTCCTCTCGGACGCTCCTCGTGTCCTCACAGACGCTCCTCGTGTCCTCTCAGGCGCTCCTCGTGTCCTCTCAGGCGCTCCTCGTGTCCTCGCAGGCGCTCCTCGTGTCCTCTCAGACGCTCCTCGTGTCCTCTCAGACGCTCCTCGTGTCCTCACGGGCGCTCCTCGTGTCCTCACGGGCGCTCCTCGTGTCCTCACGGACGCTCCTCGTGTCCTCAAAGGCGACGAGGGCAAAACCAGTAACGGCACTTTTGTTTTTCTCGATTTGCAATTTAGGGAAATGGTGGTTGTGGACGTTTTGTCCTGAGGGCCTTCAGTACCGCTCTGCGATGGGAAAGGCGTCTCATCCTGTCTGGGTTTTGTTTAAAATGGTTGTAAGTGGGATTACCGTGACTTGAATGGACAGATTAACGCCGACACAAATGTTACAGACTCTTAATAGTTTGAGATTGTGACTGGTGGTCATATCTAAGCTTCGTGTCAACACGTTATGTAAACAGAGCAACAACAACAACAACAACATGGTGTGTTAATCGAGGATACGGCGTCTCCTTCTTCTCAATGAACTGATGTTTGGCCTCAGCTGTTCAGGGCTTTTAAATATGAGTAACTTGGTGTTGTGCTTTTGTTCTAAACTTGTATTCATGCACTTGAATAAAACCTTTAAAAAAAACAAATATTATAAAAGATAGGAACATGGACTAAATCAGGAATATTGATATTTTTGCAGTGTGTATTCTAAATTGTGTATAGATGGAATTTACAGTTACTTTCTTTGAAACTGATGTAGACAGAGATGAACAAAATATTTAGAAAGCATTTTAAATCCAGTGTTATATTTGTGTCTATGCTTTTTAAATAAATTGTCTCGAAACAATTAAGCCATTGTTCAATTAATCTCTTTTGTTGAATTTAATGGAACGTTGTGGTAAAAAAAGAGTTCTTAAAGCTTCGGTCAGCAGTTTTCTTTTTCCCGTATCGTGGAGTCCACAATAAGCGAGTGTAAAGGTTGTGAGTCCACACTAACGAGGGTAAAGGTTGAGTCCACACTAACGAGGGTAAAGTTTGTGAGTCCACACTAACGAGGATAAAGTTTGTGAGTCCACACTAACGAGGGTAAAGTTTGTGAGTCCACACTAACGAGTGTAAAGGTTGTGAGTCCACACTAACGAGGGTAAAGGTTGAGTCCACACTAACGAGGGTAAAGTTTGTGAGTCCACACTAACGAGGATAAAGTTTGTGAGTCCACACTAACGAGGGTAAAGTTTGTGAGTCCACACTAACGAGTGTAAAGGTTGTGAGTCCACACTAACGAGGGTAAAGGTTGAGTCCACACTAACGAGGGTAAAGTTTGTGAGTCCACACTAACGAGGATAAAGTTTGAGTCCACACTAACGAGGATAAAGTTTGAGTCCACACTAACGAGGGTAAAGTTTGTGAGTCCACACTAACGAGGGTAAAGGTTGTGAGTCCACACTAACGAGGGTAAAGGTTGTGAGTCCACACTAACGAGTGTAAAGGTTGAGTCCACACTAACGAGTGTAAAGGTTGTGAGTCCACACTAACGAGGGTAAAGGTTGAGTCCACACTAACGAGTGTAAAGGTTGTGAGTCCACACTAACGAGTGTAAAGGTTGAGTCCACACTAACGAGTGTAAAGGTTGTGAGTCCACACTAACGAGGGTAAAGGTTGAGTCCACACTAACGAGTGTAAAGGTTGAGTCCACACTAACGAGGGTAAAGGTTGTGAGTCCACACTAACGAGGGTAAAGGTTGAGTCCACACTAACGAGTGTAAAGGTTGTGAGTCCACACTAAGGAGTGTAAAGGTTGAGTCCACACTAACGAGGGTAAAGGTTGAGTCCACACTAACGAGGGTAAAGGTTGAGTCCACACTAACTAGGGTAAAGGTTGTGAGTCCACACTAAGGAGTGTAAAGGTTGTGAGTCCACACTAACGAGTGTAAAGGTTGAGTCCACACTAACGAGTGTAAAGGTTGTGAGTCCACACTAACGAGGGTAAAGGTTGTGAGTCCACACTAACGAGTGTAAAGGTTGAGTCCACACTAACGAGGGTAAAGGTTGAGTCCACACTAACGAGGGTAAAGGTTGTGAGTCCACACTAACGAGGGTAAAGGTTGTGAGTCCACACTAACGAGGGTAAAGTTTGTGAGTCCACACTAACGAGGGTAAAGGTTGTGAGTCCACACTAACGAGTGTAAAGGTTGAGTCCACACTAACGAGGGTAAAGGTTGTGTGCTCGTTCATCGCTTAATGCTCAAAGAAGCTATTGTGGTTACGTTGACTCACAATTTCCCAAAAGCCCTTTTTAGATAATTTATACTTTATTTTATCGTCGTTTTAGACTGGTGCTTGACTCCTCAATTCTTTTCCGGCCGTCAGGCCTCCAGCGATGAGTCGAGAGCTTCGCTCGGCCGCTGCTCTGCGGCCCTGGGGGGGGGGAGACTTCTCTGTTCAACCATATGGATGTCTGGATGTCTATGCATTCAAATCTTTCATGGTTTTCAGATGGTGTATTTTTACTTTTAGCAACAGTGCAAATTCCAATTGGAAAAATCTCTTTTTTCTCCTGCTGTTCTTCTCCATCTTTACGAGGCCTTCCACTCACCAACCTTCAGTCCCTTTTGGATTTGTCTGTTTTAAAGTTGGGCAGTATAAATGTGTTCACTCTTTTCATATACGAACAGTTGTGAAATGCATGTGATAGTAGGCAGCTTTAGTTGTCAATTAGAAAAGGGAAGACACAATGTTCATATATTTAATTGGTAATACGAAAGGTCATTCACAAAACCTTTACTGAATATGACATCAAGCTAGTCCATGCACAAAGCAGTTATTACACTTCAAAGTGGACAGTCTACATTCATATTTATTATATATTTACGGCTTCATACGGCATCTCTCTGCATCCATGTTGCTGTTGCATAAGCAAACTTCTTTACATCAATGTTATTTTATTAGCGACGACTTTTCCTCAAAGAACAATGTATTCAAACAATCTTTCTAAATTAAAATAATACTGTTAGTGGTTTATATTGCATGGCATACAACAATGTACATTCATAGTAGCGCTATGTTGTAAGGACCCTATGGATGCTGTGCTCTGATAGTATTTGTTGTATCTCTGTCATTCCTCTACTGTAACGCGATCATCCGATCAGACGTGTTGGCTGTCCTTCAGAAGGACTCAGACGTCCTTCAGAGGGACTCAGACGTCCTTCAGAGGGACTCAGACGTCCTTCAGAGGGACTCAGATGTCCTTCAGAGGGACTCAGACGTCCTTCAGAGGGACTCAGACGTCCTTCAGAGGGACTCAGATGTCCTTCAGAGGGACTCAGACGTCCTTCAGAGGGACTCAGACGTCCTTCAGAGGGACTCAGACGTCCTTCAGAGGGACTTAGATGTCCTTGCCGCACTCGGGGCACAGGATGTCGTCGCGCTCGGTGAGGAAGCCGCGGCCGACCAGAGACACGGAGCACTTCTTACAGTTGAAGCAGTCGTTGTGCCACTGGCGCTCCTCAAAGGAGATGTACTTGCTGCCTCCGAGGCCTGAAAGGAAAGAACAAGTCCACCTTAAAACCACTGGGAAGGTGTTATAAAGCACCTAAATGTCATATCACGTAATGTTAACAACATTTTGTAAATGATGCGTCTCTGCCTCTTGATTCCGATCCGCTACAAATTTGTACAGGTTTTTTCCATCTGGTTTGACCTTTACGAAGGTCATGGAGGTATCAAAAGTGTCTTATTATTAATAGAATAGTTGTTTGCACTATATTCAGAGTACATACATCTAAGTGTGCCGATCTCAGGGTATCCTTAAACTTCAACAGACAACTTGTTTCTGCCAAGTGTTTTTTTTTGTCTTTTTAGAAACACAAGAAGGCGTCAGAAAAAAGTCATTTAAAATAGATGTTTCCTCATTCTTAAAGCTGAGCTCGAGACGCTCTAAAAATGTATTTCACATTCATTTCATGACAGAAAACAAAACATGTATGACTTGCCGCTGATGGGGGTGGTGCAGGAGGCACACTTCTTGGCGTACAGGTTGCAGAAGCAGTTGAGGCAGTAGGCAAAGTCGTCCCGGGAGGTGAACCTCTGGCCCGACAGCGGCTGCTTGCAGCTGGTGCACAGGAAGCAGTCCTTGTGCCAGGGCTGCTCGCGGTAGGTCACGCCGCCCGTGGTGATGGGCTGGAGGGAGAGGGATGTGGGGTGGTCACACGGAGACGGAGTAATACATTGAGTTTTACTTTGAAAATCAGTTCTGTGTGTGTGTGTGTGTCCCATACCTTCTTGCAGTGCACACACTGCATGGCAAACTGCTTCTCATAGCAAGGCACGCAGAAGCTGCTGTTGTCCTTGGGGATGAAGCTCTTGGTGCCGATGGGCTGCTGGCATCTCTGGCAGGTGAAGCAGGTCTCGTGCCAGCTGTTCCCCTTGTGCTCCATCTTCCTGGAGCCTTCAGGTACACGGCAACAGAGGGGTGGGTGGAGGAGGAGGAGGAGGAGGAGGAGGAGGAGGAGGAGGAGGAGGAGGAGTAGTACAAAGACGGCAATGAGAAGGAGGAATAAATCCACTTTGTTTTAGGTCTTTGTCAGAATGACCAGTTCAATTTATGCAAATGGTCACCGTAATATGATAATAATATGATACGAAACATGGCACTATGCATAATTTGATAATATTAATATGATATATAACATGTGGCGCCATACACATTTGTATGGTTTATTAATATGGGGTGTTTTACATTTCTTAGTTAAAGTGTTAGAATCTTCTGCACACCTAATTATATTCTTCCATGAATGATGTGAAACATCTACGAAGGAACTGAAAACACGGTTACAGTTTTTATTCATGGTTAATATATTTCTATATATATACAAACATATCTTTGCTATATTTGCTTCTCTGAACACTGAACAGATGTTCTCTTTTCAAGACATGTCATTGGGCAGATACCCAGTCTCCTCCTGACTGTTTGACTTGACTACGTTTTCACTCACTACTGTATCTACAAATGTATTGATTGGTTCAAATGTACCTAAGTAAAGTTAAATGCAGTAAGTTTGCATGTCGAATGAAGGACTAACCCAGATGTCTCCACTATGCTCCTGCAACACTATACACCTTAAATCAATACTCACCTCACCTGTCCATGTATGCCAATGACCTTCTCTTATACCTAATCATTTCCTCTTGATTACACTACAATAACCTCTAAAATCACAAACTTAGACCGTATATTTCCTGACCGCTGTGCACACTTTACCTCGCAACATTACAGATGCATTGTGTCTGTAATGACACATCTGGCATCAGCATTTAGATTCAAGATAATCATGTGTGAACCATTCACAAAAGCACTTCTCCAATCTTGTTATATCATAAATTGTTCTTTTTGTAATACGATGACCTCATTCAGGTGTCCTTCCTACCTGGCATGATGGTTTTCTTGCACTCATGGCACTTGGAGGAATACTCATTGGAGTAGCACTCAGTGCAGAGGAGCTTTTCATCCTTGGTGGAGAAGGGCTTGTCCACAAGCGAACGCTTGCACTGGAAGCACATGAAGCATTCCTCGTGCCAGTGGCGGTCCTTGTAGGACAGGTCCTGCACAGGAACATCAGACGGAGGCTTAGCTGGGCCCACTGGCGATGCATGGTGTTTAAGACGGCATCCACGCATGTTAGGGGTCATGAGCTCGTTCTGTGACGTCTCCTACCCGGGTGTTGCAGCCGATGGGCTTCTTGCACTCCTCACAGGAGTTGGAGTACAGGCTCTCGTAGCACTTCACACAGTAGGGATTCTCCTCTCTCAGGACATACTTCTTCCCAAACAGGGACTCTTTGCAGTAGTGGCAGTCGTAGCGCTCCGTCATCTTCACAAAGAGCCTTTTCCTGCAGAGAGAGGGAAAGAAAGAGACAAGGTATTCTGTCATGTGACTTTATGCAAACAGACACCCACATCGAGTGGATTTCACAAATCAAACGCCTTCATCTGTCACACCTAAATGGCGTAAAGCTTCGTGGACCGTTTTGTCATTTTGTTCCTCAGTTTAATTACATATTTGTAGAAATGTCTCAGAGAACTTTAATTCCACACAATAAATATTCTCTAGAACACATTTGATATCAAGATACCTCACATGACAGATTACTTCTTTCCCATGTTGCATTTCGATCCCTTTCATCTCTCTCTCTCTCTCTCTCTCTCTCTCTCTAAAGCAGCCCTTCATTTGGTTCTCCCTGTTAGAAGTATAAGGTGACAGATGAGAAGCATATAAATAACTCCTATCAGCCATGCTGGGAGACAGTCCCCCCCCCCCCCATTGCATACCAACGCTTACCATGCCAGAGTACACAGACCCATCTATCACCTCACGGCCAGCTGTCAGCACCAGATCGCTGTATCCCTTGTCATCATGCATGTGTGTGTGTGTGTGTGTGTGTGTGTGTGTGTGTGTGTGTGTATAAGTGGGGTCGAATGGCAGTGGGAATAATGGCCACTCACAATCTGCAGCTGTTTGTGGCCTGTTGAGCCCTCTGCTGTCCCACCTACACCTCAAGGCCCGTCCTCTGGACCCAGGAGAGTAGAGCCTGTTTATTTAAATGTGTGTGTGTCTCTTTACGAAGAATGAGAAAAAGGATATTTGAGAATATATATCAAATTAGCCCCAGGCTCTTTGTTTGATATACACACACACACACACACACACACACACACACACACACACACACACACACACACGCTGCTACTGATGTGAATATATGTGTTGGGGAAAGTTTGGGCCATATAAGGATAAATGATGGAAAACTGGAACAGCGTCCCCCCTGACCACTCTTCTCCTCTTTTCTGGTTTTCTTAATTATTTGAGTTCCTGTGTTTATTCCAGCGTTGCTCCTCTGCATCCCCCGGTCGTACGTTCCCCTCCCTCTGTTTGGACCCCACCGTTCTGCACCAACATGAGATGTCTGCGTGATCTCTTGTGGATCTTTTATCTGGCGGCGGTTGAGGCCGATAATCTTCCGTCCTTTCGGCTCCGAGTTATTCTCACCCCTCCCACATTCCCTCATTGTCTATCGCTCTCACCATGAGTCACCTAGCTTATGGAAGGATTTATCGGACTACTAAAAATAAAAAAAGGATAATCTCAACTGCCGCAAATAACAGCTCAGACACGTCGTGCAGCTGTTTCCCGGCTCCCGGGGTCTCTTTGAGGCTGCCCATCTGGGGGTCTCTCCCACCAAACTAAGCAACGTGTTTGACCTCCACCTTTTGCCTGGCCTGTCGAACGCTCTGGTGCATTATGTCAGAGACGGGGTTCTTTGGTTGAAAGAACCACACTGGATCTTTCAGTTTTTGCAAGGAATTTCGGAGTATTATAATTATTAAGAACTCATCATGTTTCCCAAATGTATTAAAGATGCATATTTGTATCTTTGATGTTCTCTAACCATGTATAGGGTCCATCCCTGAACCAATACAGTGGCTCTGACAGCGAGGCCTCTAACAGACGCTCACATCGACTTTTATTTTTATGATTCTCTTTCAAAGCAACAATCTGGTGGATAAATACGTGACCTTGAATCCTACAATCAAATTAAGCTGTAAATTGGATTAAGTAGATGAAATAAATGCAAGAAAAAACAAACAAAAATGCAGTTCAACCTGAACCCCTCCACCAACTCTAAAATGACTACTGGATAGACGCTATATTCCTTTTATATATATCTTTTCAGTAACTTTTCTAATCCCTTAGCTGTTGCATTGTATTAGCAGATACTAATTATGTACTTAAAGATTTACTACAAGATGTATAACTGAATGGCACCACAGTAATAAATGCTGTAAAGCTACAACAAAAGCAAAGCTGCACACTCACTAAGACGGTTTAAAGTGTGAGATTGATGAGAAAGGAGAAAAGAAGGTTGGAGATGAACTAACAGGGGTCCACAGGGGGGGTGCCTGGTTTTGGAGATAGATGATTTAATAAAAGAGGAAGTCAGGCCGTGTCTGAGACGCAGATAGATGGGGAGAGAGAAGAGGGTAAGTAGTGTGCAGGTGGAGAAGGAGAGCATGAGCAGGTGGATGCGGAGGCAGACAGGAGGATGTCCTGGACCATGAAGACAGTGAATGGAGACCAATGAAAGGGTGAAGGGGTGAAAGATGGAGGGATGGATAGTGGAACAGAGTGGGTTCTTACCTTCCTGTCTGGACGAGTGTTTGCTGTGCCGAGTCTGGGCAGACTGAGGGAGGACGGCTCCGGGCGAGCCGTAGTTACTCCTGATTGCATTACTCCACCCATCACGGCTAATTGAAAACGGGGGAGGGGCCGCTTGGAGGGGGGGGGAGCAAAGGGGGCGGGAAATCTTTTTTGAGATGATCTATAAATACAACGGAGCTTCACAGAGATAACCCCGAGCCCCCTTTCACTCGCTCACTCTGTCACCAGCGTGGCCTTGTAAGGTCACTCAGGAGTTCACTCGCTCACACACTAGATACGTGGTTCACTAGTTCACTCAGGAGTTCACTCTCTCACACACTAGATACGTGGTTCACTAGTTCACTCAGGAGTTCACTCTCTCACACACTAGATACGTGGTTCACTCTCTCACACACTAGATACGTGGTTCACTCTCTCACACACTAGATACGTGGTTCACTAGGTCACTCACTAGTTCACTCTCTCACACACTAGATACGTGGTTCACTAGGTCACTCACTAGTTCACTCGCTCACACACTAGATACGTGGTTCACTAGGTCACTCACTAGGTCACTCACTAGTTCACTCTCTCACACACTAGATACGTGGTTCACTAGGTCACTCACTAGGTCACTCACTAGTTCACTCTCTCACACACTAGATACGTGGTTCACTCTCTCACTCACTAGATACGTGGTTCACTCTCTCACTCAGTTCCGCGGCTCCTGTCTTAATGTGTGTTTCTGCCCTCAGCGGCCTGATCATACTGTGTCCAACTTCCTGGACAAAAGCAAGTTATCAACTGCTGTTTTCTTGCAGATAGAAACATTGTGGTTATCCATGTCATAATATTGCACACACACACACACACACACACACACACACACACACACACACACATGCACGTAGTTACATAACGCTCTAATCTTCTTATGGGCAGTTGATACATGATGAAAAGGATGGCCAGGGTCGGACGTCAACGAGTGTTGTCCTGTGAGATTTGTCCTCGATGTCTCGTCTGTCTTTACCTCCCTCTGTTCCTCCTCTCAGGGGAACAAGGGAAGAGGCATCTGATCCCAGACCTCCAGGGTGGTGGGACAGTATCCAGGCCGGCTGACGAGGACACAAGCATGGGTTCTCAGAACATGTAAGAACTATTTTCTGCAACCCCACACTCTCTCTGCTTATACAGGTACACCACCCTCCATCCTCCACCCTCTTCTCAAATCTGTCTTCTCTCTTTCCAACTCCCTCTCTTATTATCTCTTAGTATCTCTCTCTCCCTCTCTCTCCCCCTCTCTCTCCCTCTCTCTCTCTCCCCCCATCTCTCTCTCTCTCTCTCTCTCTCTCCCTCTCTCTCTCTCTCCCTCCCTGACTCCAGGAGGTTTTCCTGACCCAGTGGACCCTGGTCACTCACCAGTGAGAAAATGCATCTACTAGTTTCAAGTGTTCTATTTTTGGGGGTTCACAAAGTGTGTGTGTGGGGGTCCTTTTGTGTGTGTGTGTGTGTGTGTGTACTTGCATGGATGTATTTATACTTGTATGTGTAGTACTGGCATTGAACATGAGTTTGATGAATGATGATTTATGTTTGATTTATATATGTTTCTGTCCTTGTCCTATTGTCCGTAATGTTGGTTGTTATGTTGTTATGTTTTATTTTTTTTGTCTACTAATGTGAAACTTGTTCAAACTTAAAATTAAGTTATTGAAATAAATACATGTGACGGTTGTAGCCGTCCTTGTGACTGCTGGTCCTCCACTTTCATCCTGACTGAAACATCTCGAGTATCAGATGGATTGAAATTGAAATGCGGCGCCGTCTTTTTGCCCCGTCACCATGGGGATGAGTCCTGTTAAATGTGGCGGTCCCCCTGACTGCTCCACATGTTGTGAATGAATGGATCGTTGTTAAATGATGTAGTTTCTCTCGGAATGAATGGTCAGTCTTTATCTCTCTAACCGCTCATCGTGACATCACCAAAACAAATACCTACACGGCTTCGGGTTTAGTGCTAATCACTCTAAGATGATGAACATGTTATTATTATTATACATTATTAAACATAAGTATTTGACTCAAAGCAGCTTTTAACTACGTGTTTTGTATTTATTTGAGATAAAACAACGTTGTGTTTGTATTACTCCCATGCAAGTTCTCCAAATGCCACCTGCAATTAGAATAATCAGAAGAATTAACTTTTCAATGTTTGTCAATGCTGTTGTAAATATATACTTTAGGTATTCCTATTTCAATGAATGCCTTTCTAAACTGGTTTGGAACAGGCAGCTGGGACAAAAAGGGCCCGTTGAGATTTGAACTAGTCGGAGGAACAGAAGTCCGTTGACAAAAGAATGAGGAAAGAATTCAGAGGAAAACATTGGGAATAAATGGTAACTCACGTAGTCATTCATTTATCTAGAGTGAGTTACCACATTATGAGTGCTTTGAGTTCTTTTAAAGCTGTCCAGATTCATTCATATGAATCACGTGTTCATAAAGACATTCCTCTGATAGTGCCGATGTATACTAGGGTTAGGGTTACACGATACTGTAGTTCAACCCCGGCATGAAAAATAATTAACTTAATTTTAGGCATGTGATCTAACTTAATACCGTGGGGGCCAATATATTTTATGACCAACTGAATTAATGGCCAGGCCTGTGATAGCCATGCCCTCGGTCATGCCCCCAGCTGGCACACAGTTGTCCGCCTGTCCGGATCAAAAGCTCCAGCTCAGCTGCTAAGGCCGGGATGAAGGTGCAGCTGTCGGCCTCCTGACGCTGAAGCCATGGCGCTCACTTCTGCTGCAAATACAGCCATGTGCAAAGGTCACAAAGGTCAACCCCATCATCACTAGTCAACTGCTAATCATTAATGCCACGGCAACCAATTGAACTGGAATTTTTCTGGGTCACCCAAGATCCAATATGATCCTTTGGAAAAACTTCCCGGCGCTGCCTGTCAAACTGGTTGAAATGGATCCCAGGACCGTGGAGAACGAGCCGCTGGTAATGGAGGTCTCCAACGGGCAATTAGTGGTGATGAAGAGCGACAGAAACATGTTGGCTCCCTCTGTGGGAACGAAGCAAGTGTCAAATCAAACGTTTAATACGGACTCAAGGTCCAGATAGTACAAAACATTAAAATATAATGAAATACATAGAAAACCACAAGTAAAGACCAACAAAGAACACATGCTTCATAAACAAGCAGCTGTACCAGTGTCTCCCCAGCAGGGACTGGTAGCGTGTAGCGCTGCATTTTATATTTGATAAAAACATGATGATCTCCTTTTCAACCCGGCAGATACATTTGTACATTACATTTCTTAAAACCGCTTTAAATGTCTCGACTCCTGCAGCCACAAACGCCTCATTGGACTGGTCCACCTCGGCCTCTCCAACAGTCCCTCATGGCATCATCGTCGGCCCCTTACTGTCTCCTCAATTCAATTCAATTCAGTTTATTTGTATAGCCCAGTTTCACAAATTACAAATTTGTCTCAGAGTGCTTACAATCTGTACAATAGACTGTATTCGATGTTGAAGACTCATTACCAGATTACCTGCATGAAATGAACAGTTGACATATTGGGAAATATTGTTATCGGCTTTCTTGATGCAGAGAATTGAATGAGAATAGTTACCAGACTGGAACAGAGGGAAGAAGCTAGTCGGGCTACGTCTAATAATAACTCGATACACCTGTATCAGCATCTGTAAAGCTCACTTATTAACTTCTTATCTTTTCAAATGTAAAAAACCCAAGTGTAGGGGGGGCGGTTTGCTGCACATAGTAATATATTTATTTTCTGTGGTACATTTTTGAATAATTCTATTTTGTACTCTGGTATGTGTTCCTTAATTTCTTAGATTTGTACTGAACAGGGAGGACTTTGTGATTTTTAGATCACGATTTAGTCTCACAAGCTCTAACTATTTAATTCCTTATAATTTTTGTTGGAAGATGTTTTTCTTGAGCAGGGCAATTTACATCATGCGGTATAAACATGTGGTTCAGATATGAGAAAAGTATGCAGAATTATTTAAAAACAAATAGCCTCACGAAACTTAATTGTGTGTTCCGCTGTCAAAGTAAAATGAGGTTATAAATGCTGCTTTGGGTCAACGAGTGTCTTTAGGCTGGAAAGGATCCAGAGCTATTTATAGACATACACCCCATATGGAGGGTATGGCCGGAGGCCCCATTGCTCTGTGCAGCCAACAGAGATGAGCAGGATCACTTCTCATGGTGTCTCGTGTCAGGATGATTTGAAACTCCAATTTAAATAGAAAAGGCACTAACACCAACCAAACTATGGTAATAGATGGTTACTTTTACACGTCTGGAGATGCGTTAGATGAGGAGAGAACAGCTGATTCTGCACATTGGTTTGAAGAAGCGCCTTCATTCTTCTGTGCACACCTGTTCCTTCCCAGCATGCATTAGGACAGATGAATTCCCAAACATTAAAAACATTTTTTTTTTTTTTAATATGACAGAAAGCAAATTGAAGTCTTGCAAATGCAACAACAACATTAAAAAACGCTCTTAAAGTTGAGACTAGTTGACAGTCCAGTAAATGCCCTGTTCCTGTGCACACGTCTCTGGTCCGTGTGGTTGTGAATGTCTGAGGACGACTAGAAGCTGCTGCTCTGGCAGTGCTGTTGGTCTATATACGCCACGTCTTCAGTCATTAAGCCCGGTGTTGTGTTCGCAGACCGCTAATCCCTGCAAAGATTAGAGGGACGCTTCGGCCCCCGCCGTCACCACGCACTTTATTTAGATGCTATTTAGATCGTTGTCTTTTGTCTTTGTTCCCTTTTCCTTGTACGTGTACAAAAACAACCGAGCAGTCAAACCTACCCCAACAAACACTTTATTACTGCAATCCATGTTCCTCCTTTACACTGAAAACAAACACATTCATATGGAGACCCTCCAGAAGTAGGGCAGAAAGGATCCTTATAACACCATGAATATGGCATCTTTCATGTGTTTGGCAGTCACCATGAGGAAAGGGGATTTATGGAGCAGCGTCATTATCTTTGGTAAACATTTATATTTAGGCATCTATATTGGAATGTTCTGCAGACTGATCTGGGTCAACAGGAACCGGTTCTCTTTGGGTGTTTTTTAAAAGTAGAACAAAAGAGTCGGAGGTAGGTTCATCTGGTTGTTGATGTTTTCTTTGACTGAGGTGTGTGAACTGTGTTATGATGACTTGAATCTTAGTTTGGGTTTTATTCATGCTGTGATCAAAAAATCAATTATTATATATATTTTGTATATTGTTTGTCACTGTTTTATGTTGTATGTCTGAAACTTGGTGGAATGTGCTGCTGCTGCTGTCTCGGCTAGGACTCTCTTGTTAAGGACATGTTTAATCTCATGAAGTCATTTCCTGGTTAAATAAATGTTTAATTAAAATTAATAAATAAAATAAATACATAAAATAAAATAAATAAATATATGTTGTGGACTGGGTTGAAATACATTTGTTGTTCTTCTGATGATGGCTCAGTCATCCAGCTATCCGGCTCATCTCAAGTAGTCTCAGTTGGAAGTCCCAGTCTTAATAACTTAATGTCACTCCTAGTTGTTTTTCTCGTGGTCCCATTCACTTAAGAGCGTGTGCAGTCTCATCTGACCTCACTTAGCTATCGACAACAACTGGGCCCCTCAGTCTCTGGCTACATTTATCTTACTAATTCTGTCTGTTGCTAAGGGCAGCTGTCATGGCTGCTAGAACCAAGCGCTGTTTTCCAGAACACAGATCCAACAGGTCTCGGCGCCTGGTGGTGTGGCAGCTGGGGCCAACGGTGCGTAATGCTGCTGGCTATTGGATGTTACAAAAGCCTGCTTGGTAAAAGATTAGGTTGTTTTTACATCTCAGCTTGAACTAACAAGAACTACCGATTTGCTAAATGAAAAGTAAGTTCAGCTGCAGGATTTGGTGTTGCAGGTTTGTTTTGAAGGTTTCGTGAACAGCTCCACGAAGAGCCTCTCTCCAATCGGGAATGAATGATGTCGGCCTGCGTCTGACGTTTTTGTTTCTCTGCATACAGAGAGTTAGAAGGCAGAGTCTCTCTTTGGGTTTCAAACAGTTTAAACCAATAGGATGCAAGGGTTTCATGTAGTGAGTGTAAAGGAGGCGTCAGGCATATTATGAACTGGCTGTTTGTGGCAATAATTCCTGGAAAGATCTGAAGAAGCACTCTGTGAAAGTTATGATCCACAAACACACCTGCAATTACAGCTCATTGACACAAGAGCCACAAAGAGAACAAAGGCGTGCCTTGTTTGAACTAAGACGTGTTTCTAATATTTAAAATACATAATTTGTTGCACAGATTTGTATTAGACTGCATTGGTTTTAGCTTGTCGGTTAAAACATACAAATCACAATATTTAATCGTGAACTTTAATCAGATTCTGATTGTTCTAGACATATGTCCTGATGCTTAGTTTATATCATGTCTTGTGCCTCTGAATTGCATTTTTCACACAGTAAGGTGCATGTTTTGGAGATGGCATGCATGATAAGACAGCTCCCAGCAAGTATGCACAAAACCCCACATTTGAACATACAGGCGTCCTCTGGGAGTCCCATGTTACGGGGCCTGGAGGCCACAGAATCGCATGCATAGCACATGAGCCACCGGCTCATCGCGTACATCATCACTTCCAATCGGGTGGCCTCAAAGACGGACACCAAAATAAACACCCGGTTTCAGCGGCGCTGTAACCGGAGCTCCGCTCAGCTCTCGGAGGTCTCTCAGTGGGAAGCACTCGATGTGGCTGTGAGAATATGAGGGGCGTGGCTCTGCAATGGAAGACATCCTGGTTAGAGGTGGCAAAGAGAGTGTTGACAAGTGTTACTCAGCCCTGATGAATAAGTCTCCTCGGGCCTGAGAGAGAGGACAGGTACGCAAGACACAGCATTCCACTCCTTTTGCACTTTTCTGTCATCTTTGAAGCCCCTGCTCCCGTGTTAATGTTATGAAATGTAATGATGACGTCATGACACCTGCTTAACACACATGCCCCTCAGCGCTTCCTTTTTGTGACCTTTATTCATGTCATTTTCTTGATATGTGTATGAAAAAGAAAGGATGTGCACACTAGAAAACACATGGATGCCTCGGCAAATAATTAAACAAAATAAAGTGTAAATAAAGAATATTAGTATAAATAAGGGTAAACATGACACAACCTACACACACATATATATATATATACATACATATATATATATATATATATATATATATATATATATATATATATATATATATATATATAAGCGCAATACAAATATACCTTCATTTAATACATACATGTTATGGATTTCCCCCCCTTCCACAATTAGCGACCCCCCCCCCTCATACATCTCCAGTTACTTCTTCAAGGGAATATATTATATAGCCTTTCCTAATAAACCTTAAATCAGCTGTGTTCAAAATAAATACAAAATAAACTAATTTATGTAAAAGGAGATAGAATTACAAGCATGCTTGTAATTCTATCTCCTTTTCAATCAGATTAATTAATTAAATGAACTGTTTATATTGAGAGGGGGGGGTATTTGAGTATCGTGACTCGGTACAGGTTGGTATGTGGTGACGGAGATGGCGACACGCTTTGCTTTTAGGGATGCTCTGCCCCCTTGTGGTGGGAGCGCACAACTATAATCAACATATATTTTTACATTTTTTAATTTATATTTTGCTGACGGATAAAAATCTATTTAGCTTCGCCCTCATGTCTGTCATCTCCTGTGTGCGTCCCACAGCCTGAGAGGAGTAGAAACCTGAGCCGCCCTCTGCAGCGTAGGAACAGAGAGTGACCATGAGGGGGCGCTGTGGAACAAGGAACAGGTGAACGCGTTGCATCCGTGTGTTTGACCTATGAACTGTAACATGAGGTGTGAGAGATGTACACGTAGAGGTCTGTAGTGGCGAGGAGGCTTTTATTGGAACTATGTAACCATGAGCGGCCGGGCAAGTGGCATGAGCATGATGTAATAGTTTGGTTGACAGTGCATATGTCTGTATTTCATGTTAACTGTCAACATAAACACTGAATACTGAGTCAAATATATATTCAAATAATGTTTTTTTAAATGCATTTTTAAATAATGTTTTTGATTTGATGGGTAAAGCATCATGCTAATAAACATTCATCATTGTTAATATAACATATGCTTAACTGTAAACTATCTAAACATATTGTAATGTATTACTACATCTAATTATTCTCCAAGTGAACACATACTAAAGAATCTACAATATTGCATCCTTTTCATCCCTTTACCCTCCCAAGATTTAGACATGCGCTTCTCTAAGGTGTATAGAAACATGTTAATTATCATGTCCATATGAGCTCATTGTATTATAGTGTTACTTCCCATCTCTGTTCTTCACCTATTGTTTGCTGCTGTGATACTTTATTAATGTTCTTATTGCAATGTGGTCTCACCATTTTATAATATGATTTATATATATGATTTTGTGTAGACTAATCATGTCTATTTTTTGTTTGTTTGTACATAATGTGACTGTATTTTGTATTTTGTATTTTGTAGTACTTACTGTCTGTGAGTGTGCAGTACCTTTTGTGTTTTTATGTTCTATATGCACCATACATACCAGAAAAAATGCCAGGTAGGTGTAAACCTACTTGGCAAATAAACAACATTCTGATTCTGATTCTACCTGGTCACTTCAGATAGAAAAGTTTGTATTCACATGTATGTGAAATGTAATGTACAGTCACACATTTCGTTTCTGTATTATTAAATGTAATACCATTGAAAACAAATAAAGTGAAGCTAATGTCTCATTGTCGTCAGCAAGAGCCCCCGCCCCCCCCCCCCCCCCACACACACACACACACACACACAGCGCGTCCCTCTCCCTCCCGCGTTGTCCTGTACCAGTCCCGGCGTTGGTGACGTCACCAACAGAACCAGTGTTCTGTCATTTTTTGCTGCCTTGTAAAAATGTGCTACCCGCTGCATAAACCGATAGGTGTGTATCGATTCATGCTACCCTATCTGATAGGATGTTATTGTACTATCACAATATGCTTTTCTTTCATAGTTCAATGTTTCACTTTTCACTGTTAAAGTGTTTATCTTCAACACTAAATACCCTAATAATAAACCAGTGCTTTATTATGATAATGTGAACAAACTCATGTTTACAATAATTTGTTGACACAAAAGAAATAGCAACTGCTTATCACTCATTAATCTACATGTCATTACTACATATTATTACTACCTGTACAATATACATGATGAATGTACTTTTAACTAGGAAATAATCGGGATTTTGATGATGTCACTCCCCGTTATCAGACGTGCATCGACAGGGTGGCAGAACATTATGGGCGTGTCAAACAAAACTCGGAAAATCGACTCGGCGCATGCGCAATACCACAAGGTAGCAGTTCTCGACAGGTAGCATGAAATGACAGAACACCGGCAATCAAGCTACGCGAAAACAGCACGAGCGCACCGGAAATGAGGGACTTTCACATTTAGCGTTGCTTTTCTCTTTAATAACAGTTTTGAGTTTTACAAAGTAGTTGTTAAGAGTCTAATATTATAAACAACAGTGATAGAGGATAAGTGAGAAAAGACCTTAAGCAACATACTTAACAGTCCTCGACGGATTGAATGTTTTTTTAAATAGACTACTGATCACTGCTCTATTGTATTTGGGTTATTTTATTATATTGTATTAGCAGTACTTTTTTGCTAGACTTTATATAATTGTGTTATTGAGTTGTATTGCTACCAGTATTTGTTGCTGATAATATAGATACCTTTACATACGTCCTTCACTTGTAACACATCAGGCATTTCTTACTGTGTGAATGCTTCTTCCATTACTATTTGCTGAATTTACTGCAATTAACAGCACTTTTTAATTCACTACATTTAGATGACACATTCAGTAACTTGTTACTTTTTACATTAAAAAACACCATGATGTGTTTATACAATAAGATGCAGCTATACACTGCTAATCTGCCCGGTCTTACTTACTCTTAATAGTTGTTATACTTACTTTTAAATGCTATGTTCTTCTTAAATGTAACATGCTGTACTGCAAATTTGCATTGTGTGTATTTATCCTATTATTAACAAATATACTATTTGTTATTGTTTTATGTTGTACGGTCCTGTCACTACACTCTGGTAGAGTGCATCAAATGTTTCACTGTACATGGTCCCTTTTAATTAAAGATCATATTAATAATAATCTAAAATGGGCACCCCATTGATAAACAGCTTTATTAGTTAATACAACATGACAGTGATATGCTTTTTATATATTTGCTGGTGACAAGTACACTATTATATAGCAATATAACAGGACATGTGACATTCTGCATATGAGTATTTGTACATGTAATACGTTAAGTACATTTTGATGCTAGTACGTATACTTCAAGACTGAGCATTTGATTATGTTTTGCATGTCTGCTGCCCAGCAGATTTATTTGGAAGCGTCGGACCGGAAGTGTCTGTCCGTCCGCGCGCGTGATACGAGCGCTGGAGGCGGAGGCAGCCAGCCTGCGCCGGAACCACAGGCGCGGACAGGCCGGGCGTCCACAGCCAGCGCATGTGTTGAAGGAGCGTTAGCAGAGGGAGCCGAGGGGGTGTGGATGTAAACCGTCATTGTTCTGGTCGTTTCCGCGGGCTCCGTCCCTTGGTCTGCGGGTCTGGCCGTGGCGGAGCGCGTGCCCGCCTGCGCCTCCCTGGAGGAGCACTGAGGTAAGCTGGAGCCGCGCGCAGCGCGCGGTGGAAGTTGGTGCAGTTGGACACGAGCTACTTTGTCCACGCACGCGCCAGTTAAACGTCTCCTGTTGTTTTATTTTTCTCACGAAAACTTAAAAGAAGATCTTTATATATCTCGTCCGTAAAAGTTTTGGGACACAACACGTGTGTCACTGTTGTGGCTTGTTTGTGTGTGACGCCGGGTCTTTGTCCACCCAGACGAGGTGGACTAGACGTGGTGCGTTCATGTGCGTTACGGTTCTATAGCACAATGGCGTTCTGTGTCGGTTCCAATGCACCCTGGTCCCTCTCGCCCTTCGCAATGTGCACACAGCCCACTTCTCCACTGGCCTGTCCGCGCAGCGACTATCGCAGACCTCTATCTCCAGGACGTGGGTTTTGTTTGACTCGTTTCTCTTCATTTTGTGTTTCTTCATTTACTTGTTTAAAACAAACACACACGGCTCGTTATTGGTTCACCGACCGAGAGGCTGGCGTGTGCGTCTGAGCCTATTGTTCCAAACGGCAGCAGCTTACACAATGAACCACATTGGCCATAACACCACAGAGAGGCGGCGTGCCACAAGCCGAGCTTGTCATTGTTCCAGCGGCTCGTCGGGGTCACTGCACCCCGTGGCTCCCAGGGCGCAAGCAGGGGCTCGTGCGTCATCCAGAATGAGCAGTAGTAGAACAGTGTTACACGTACTGTGGCGTCGACGTCACGATGCATGACGTTGCAAGGAGTGTTTCTTTGGGTGCAGACTTCCATGGCACACCTACATGTGGACACGCCCTCTGTTGAGGGCACCATGGTTACGCTGAGTTATGGTTGGCTCGGCAATGACAGGTATGTGGAAGGGAAGGGTAATAACAGACTGCCAAGCCTGCGTTACAATAACTTCCTGGGTTGAATCTGAAGTTCACGAGACTCCAAAGTTGGTGGTTTGGAAACGCTTTCCGACTTTCACATTTGTCCCCAATTCTTTTACGAATCACACCAAATCTACAGGGTTATTGGTGAGTGAAAGAATAGACCTTACTATTATGTTTTAAGTATGGGAACAAAAAATAACCAATACAATTTGAATAAAAGGCTCATATAGAAATGAAGCTAACTAAACAAATTGAGCAACAATACATATCTAAATATCTGTGAGTGTCTGAGTGCTAGTTTTACACAAATACCTGACACGGTTTTACACAAATACCTGTCACAGTTTTACACAAATACCTGTCGAGTTGTTCTGATGCCGTATCAGAGGAGCCTCAGATACGAGCTAAAATGATTGATTGATTATCGGTAAGTCACATTCACATTACTGATCGAGCAGGTGGTAGTAGAGAATGTAACCTTATCCAGAGTGAGTTAAATGACAGTAATTTTGCAATATTTGACACTGGAATATTAGATTGGTACTCAGTATTGGCCGATAAGTAAGGTTGGGTATTGGAAAGAAACATAATCGTTGTGCCTTGCAGCCCGGGGCTGTTCTGTATTTATTCTGCCTCCGCATGAAGTTTATCTGAGTGCATCGCGTTGGCCACGAGGTGAAGACTCAGTTTATGGCCCTCTGGTCTCTCCTGGGCGGAGCTGTCAAACATTCACCAGATACTGCTCGGAGTATCGAGACTCGTGGGAGTCAAACGCAGGTCGAACGCACTGCTTATATCCTGGGATCTGAGATAAGATTATACAAGAAGAGAGTTTGAACAGATCAACATTCAGCGGTTCAGTTTATTAGAAATCCTTTCAGTGTGCTGTGGGAAAAAAAAGAGTAAACGTTCATTCTCGCGTCTCTTCATGTACAAATGGAATATTCTGTACTTTTAGACTTCAATGTTGACTCGAGCTTAACAACTTTGTGATAAACCTTTAAAAAAACATGCAAACATAATCTAGAGATTAACTCATAATATAAATAATCTTTAAATTGCTGGTCTTGGTTGAAATGATTAACGTCATATCAGGACTGATAAAAGAAAAAGAACAAACGGGTCCGGGGTTTACTGCTCGACTTTCTCCTTTACACCTTGCAGTGCTCTTTTTATTGATGAGACGAGGGAACGGAGGAACAGATTCCAGGTTGGAAAAATGTAGTCATCATATTTCCCAAGTTGACAAGGGCCATCTGATTTGAAGTGACCAGCATGTGATCTATTCTGATAACCTGTGGAGGTGGAGGTGGAGGTGGTGATGATGATGATGGAGGAGGTGATGGTGATGATGATGATGGTGGTGGAGGTGGTGGTGGTGGTGATGATGATGAGGTGGAGGTGATGATGATGGTGGAGGAGGTGGTGGTGATGATGATGATGGAGGAGGAGGTGGTGGTGATGATGATGATGGTGGTGGAGGTGGTGGTGATGAGGTGATGATGAGGTGATGGTGGAGGTGGTGGAGGTGGGGGAGGGTGGTGGTGGTGGTGGAGGTGGAGGTGGTGGAGGTGGAGGTGGTGGAGGTGGTGGTGGAGGTGGTGGTGGTGGAGGCGGAGGTGGAGGTGGTAGAGTTGGTAGAGGTGGAGGTGGTGGAGGTGGTGGTGGGAGGTGGGAGGTGGTGGAGGTGGTGGTGGAGGTGGGTGGTGGGTGGTGGAGGTGGTGGTGGAGGTGGTGGAGGTAGAGGTGGAGGTGGTGGAGGTGGAGGTGGTGGTGGTGGTGGAGGTGGTGGAGGTGGTGGAGGTGGTGGAGGTGGTGGTGGTGGAGGTGGAGGTGGTGGTGGAGGCGGAGGTGGGGGGGGTGGAGGTGGTGGAGGTGGTGGGGGAGGTGGTGGAGGTGGTGGTGGAGGAGGTGGTGGAGGCAGAGGTGGAGGTGGTGGTGGTGGAGGCGGAGGTGGAGGTGGTGGAGGTGGTGGAGGTGGTGGTGGAGGTGGTGGTAGAGGTGGTGGAGGTGGAGGTGGTGGAGGTAGAGGTGGAGGTGGTGGTAGAGGTGGTGGAGGTGGAGGTGGAGGTGGTGGTAGAGGTGGTGGAGGTAGAGGTAGAGGTGGAGGTGGAGGTGGAGGTGGTGGTGGTGCTCACAGTTGATCGTGAGGGTGAAAGTGTTCTCGCCTGCCGGCTCCTCGTGATGCCTTCAGGCTCTACATGCAGATTTAAAAAGGGGTCGTTCTGCGTAGGGACTCTTAGACTCGGCTTGGTGTGACTCGCTAGTCAAAGCGAAATGTGAAAAACGGAGATGACTTCTATTCAATAACATCATAATTCAATACTCGGCCCTGAACTCGTCTCCTCATGGACCGTTTGGTTTCCTCATCGCTTTGCGGCGTCATGTCTTCTCTCTGGTGCGTTTGGCTTCTCAGTCGAACACTTGACTCACACACACGTCATTAGATCACATCTCAACCAGTGAGATCACGAGCTCCGTCCCCTTGGCTTCTCTTGTCATGTGACGCACAGCTCTGAGCTGAGACTCGTCTTCTCCGCTCGTCTTCCTCTCTTGCTTAATGGGCCTAGGTGTGCTCTCGCACACTAAGTTAAATGTCATGTTGTGCCGACGCAGTTTCTTGTTCATCTATAAATATGAATAAGTATTTTTGTGCTTGAACTTGGTTTAACGTGCTGTTGTTCTTGCGAGGCTAAAATATCCATGGAGTTATGACTATGCAGAAGATACTGAGTCTTCTATGTGGAGGGGTATCATAAGCCTACAGCAGGGCTGTTCAACTTCAGTAGCAAGTGGGCCGAATAAGAAAATCACGGGGGGTGTGGTCAAATATGTATAAAAGAGGCGTGTCCGTCACTTTTATTTTTTCTTACCAAGCTATACTGATGTACAGGCGGTCTGGTGGGCCGGAGTTAAATTCAAACGGGCCGTATCCGCTAGTTGAACAGGCCGGATCTACATGTTTCAGATAATTAAACAATTAAAGATGAATACTTTAATGTCATCTGTAGTTAAAGTATTTAACGTGGTCATTTCAAGGTCATGTGATATCTCTCTAACATGATGGTGTTTTAGACTTGTTTGTTTATATTTATTATCCTGAGGCGTATCATTTTTATAATTGTTGGCTCCTTTTTGGCTCCTTTTTGTCTTTCCGTCTGGACATTCCAAACAAAACCACATCTTTTTATGTGCATCTGTGTCTCGCTGTGTTGATGACAAATAGTTTTCACTTCCTTTGTTTGTGAGCTCCTTCACAAAGCTGGTGGGCAGCAGGGAATAGAGTATTTTGGCTGAGTAGACATTGATGTTGGCGCCCTGAGGAAATCCTAATCTCTCGGAGAAGGAATTAATAAGTGAGAGCACAGATGTGAGGAGACGCAGAGCGGTCCTCATGAAGCATCATGTTGGTCTCGATGTAAAGGTCACCCTCTTGTCACGCTAATCATCTGCAATCTGGGGACCGGGGAGCCTTTAAAGTGACACGACATGTATTATGACGATAGACCCTTCCTATGACCCCTTGACCGTGGACGAGCAGGCGGATTCATGCTACTATTAATGAGAAGGCTGCCCTTTGTTTTCAGTATTCATACATGTGTGTGTGTGTATGTATATGTGTGTATATATATATATATATATATATATATATATATATATATATATATATATATATATATATATATATATATATTTTCTCATGGATTATTTCCTTCTCATACTGCAACGATATATTTCTTAACTGGTATGTTTTTCTTCGCGGAGCAGCGTGGCTCCAGGGATGTTAATGTTGGTTGCTCCATCATTTTGGGTCTTTTTTTGGGATTGATTGCTGTGAGATATATATTTAATTTGATATTCATGATGGAGGACAATTCATAAAGTGTTGTATAACTTCAATTCATTTTCTAATAACACCAACAGCAGATTGCACGTATCCAGTAATAGATCTACGTGAACATGTGGCTCAGGCGGCCATGTGGTGTATTCTTTGGTAATCCTTTGACTTTCGTGTTTAGCGTCGGCATGGCAACGCGTTGCCTGAGCCCGCGGGCTCGCTGACGTCAGCGTTTAGTCTCCAGCATCATGGTGTCCAGGCACGAAGCGCCCGCCGTGGACATCGGCCTCCTGGGCTTGTAATTCACAGCTTTCTCTGTTTTTCATGACAATATTTCCTGGTTCTTACCAGTGGTGTGGAGTTCCAGTTCCAGAGGGCTTTCTTTTGTTCCTTAAGTCCTCTCTCCTCTTCGGCCTCCGTCTCTATCATCACCGGGCCTAATCCCACCGGGCCTAATCCCACCGGGCCTAAACCCACCGGGCCTAATCCCACCGGGCCTAATCCCACCGGGCCTAAACCCACCGGGCCTAAACCCACCGGGCCTAATCCCACCGGGCCTAATCCCACCGGGCCTAATCCCACCGGGCCTAAACCCACCGGGCCTAAACCCACCGGGCCTAATCCCACCGGGCCTAATCCCACCGGGCCTAACCCACCGGGCCTAAACCCATCGGGCCTAATCCCACCGGGCCTAATCCCACCGGGCCTAATCCCACCGGGCCTAAACCCACCGGGCCTAATCCCACCGGGCCTAAACCCACCGGGCCTAAACCCACCGGGCCTAATCCCACCGGGCCTAATCCCACCGGGCCTAATCCCACCGGGCCTAATCCCACCGGGCCTAATCCCACCGGGCTGGTGGGTCGTGTTGTTTTCAGCTCAGGCTTCAGAGGCCCTTCGTGCTCTCATTGATTTCATTGAGTGGACTGTTCTTCCTCCCTTCCGGCTGAGCTGACGCTCATCCCGGCAGCAGACACTCGTGTGAGTTCTCTCAGCCCGAGCTCGGCTTATCTGTGTTTCACAGAGCGACTGCGCGTTCCCCTCGGGGCGCCGCTGCCCACGCCAACGAGCCCCTCTGCGCTCCAGCTTTATGAACAGTCTCGGCGTTCCCGCGGACGCTCTGAAGGACCAAAGCTCCCGTTCAGGAAGCCATCCGGACTCGCCGCTCTCAGATCGCGGTGGGCAGACGCACGGGGTCTGTGCCGGCTTTCACGACTTCTACGTGGCTGTCAGTTCGGTTCTGGTAATTCAAACGTTGGTTCACATTAGAGCGGCGTCGTATGCGCTGCTCGCCGTCCCCACGGCAGGATTTGCTGCAGCGGCTGTTTCTAAAAGCGTGTTTCCCTCCCGCGTTGAAGCGGTTAACATGTTGGCAGCGAGAGAGATCGGCTGCATCTCGTTAACGCTGACGACTTCTGAATGTCGTCTTCTTAATGAGCAGGAAACAAGTCATCTCTATCAACACAACACGGGTGTCAGGCGGCTCAGCTGCTCATTTCATTTTGCTGATACTTTTTATCGTTTATAGAGCACTGCATATGTGTAGTTGCAGATTAATGTTGCACCTTCTGGTCAACACAGAAGAATGTGCTGCAGTAGAAACTGTTTATTCATTTTTTTATCTCATTTTCCGCTTTTAACGGTGCAACAGGGGAACAATTTTAAAGAGGTCCAGTGACTCCAGTGAGTTTGAAGGCTTCTGGTGGTGGTGATGACTGCAGATATGCAGCTGCTGACGTCACAGTTAGAACTCCTTCAACCAGACATGGCTCACATAAGTTCATTACAATGATGCACACTCTCAGCTCCTGGAGCCTCAGGGTGTGCAAACACCCCGAGTTTTAGGATCTGCCAGTTGTTTATCTTAATTAAATAAGATTTCTCCTCTATAATGACAATCCTTGGAGAGCAAACACATGGATGACTCGTGTGAGTTCGGCCTGCAGAGACGATTGGGAATGTCTTTCTCACTAACTTACCAGAGTGGGTTCAAGTGAAGTGCCAACATTATACGCCGCGAATAAGAAAGAGAAGCTTCGGAAGTCGCATCCAAAGTGCGTTTTGTGTTTACTGGCACGACGGGAGAGATCGTGTGGATGGAATTCAACTTTAGTGGAAAGCCGCCACCAGCTCTGCTTCTGCTGCAATGCACGAGGTAAAGAGGGCGAGACGCAGAGCGGAGAACGGATTCTTAGCCAACTGAATCCCAGACTTGATGACCGGCAGCGCGGCGGGGATGTTGAATATACTCGGAGGGTCGTGTTTGAACAGTTCCTGCTCTGTGTGCAGCACCAACCCTGAGGCCACGTCCACTCTCACACAGAGCCCCGCTGATTGGAGAGAGGTCACTCCAGGTCACCCAGCTACAAAGTTGAACCGCCTCGATGTACACGTGAGCTCGCATACCTGCGACATCACTGAGTAACGTGAACTCTGTATTCGTACTGTTAAGCTTGACATTATTCCCACAAGAAGTACAATAGAGAACATTCCCGCCCACTGCGATGCGACTTCCTACTAAATACTAAATCGCTGCTGGCCAAATCCTCCTCAAAGTGATCGTCGATAACCGCTGTCACTTTATACTTTAGACGCTCTGTATACACTTTAATGAGTGAGTAGAGTTTCATTTACTTTATTATTTAAATGTAATATTCCCTGCTATTCATTGTATTGTATATTTGTATAAAAAGAAATGTTGCTGCTGCTGAATACAGAAAATTCCCCCCTGGGGATGAATGATGTCAAATGTAATCTAAATGTCACAGGGATTACTTATTTATTATGACAAAGATGTTCAGTCTTTTTCCGCATGATACGCCTTAAATCTGGTACTTCTATTACTAATTAGCACCACAACGCAGCCCGACGCGGCATGTTTGCGTTCTAATCTGCAGCTGTAGAGCCCTTACTAAGACGTTGTGTTGTATGTGTTTGACCTCTAAGACATGAGGTCACAACATTCTAGGAGCTGCAATATACTTTTGGTATTAGTGAAATGTCTTCAAATATTTGCACAAATCACACGTGCGTGAGGCGTTTCAGAGCGCCGCAGTAGCTGAGAGGTCAACGAGTGAACGTGACCTCGGGACCACGGTGGCTAATGGTGGCTAACAATTCAGTGCTCATTGAATTTGTATGAGGACAGAATAATGCTTCATTGTTTCATTTAATACATCTTTTCAATAATTTACGGCAGATTATCATCAGTTCATGTATTTCTGAACATGTGGGCTGTAAAGATATTGTCTTTATTTGCTCGTTCTGCAGCCGCGTGCTCCAGAGTCGATACGGATGCTGAATGGAGCGATGTGATTGGCCTGCTCCTCTGATCCATGTGTGCCCTTTCTCTCTCTCTCACACACACATACACACACACACACACACACACACACACACACACACACACACGGCTGCACCCGAAGGAAATCCTGCTTTATTTATAAGATGTATGGCTCAGAGTGCCACAGGGTTCTCCTGAGAATTCAAGACTGCACACAAACAGTATTTGGCCTGTGGAGTCTTTTTTCTCACACACACACACACACGCACAGTCATGCGCTCGCTGCAGGACAACCATTCACCCTATCTGCTGTTTTCTCTTGGCAGAACCAGTTGTTTGCGTGCGACCTCTGCAGTGCACGGGGAGATGCTTCTTGAATACGGTGCATTCGTGTTTGGTGTTCGGTGTTCAGAGGAAGGAGTGATGACATCTGCATGTCGTCCTACGCTCGGGCCAAATCAAACGACTGCAGTGGCATTTTAATGTTTAGTAAAAGGTCACGCAAAGAAATCTTACTGCGCATAAACCATAATGGGAACAGGAGCTCTCAGAGGGTGAGAATAAGTATTTAAACTGTTAAAATGATCAGGGAAAGCACTGAGGTGAACACGGTGACGTGGAGATGGCCGCTGGTGCAATGTGTGTTTGGCCCTCGGCTAAAAGAAGAGGAGAAACATTCCTTGTTGGTCTGATTTAGAAGCGTCTATACGAGCCAGTTGTTACTCTCCTTGTTTTGGGATTGTTTTTGCATCTAATGCTGGAGGCTAAATAACAGCTACTCACCATGAAGGGGAAATCAAATAGAAACAAGGGTCTTGAAGCCTGCTTCAAAGGAGGCCGTGAAACGAGTCCACAGCTTCACCACAGCTTCACCACAGCTTCACCACAGCTTCACCACAGCTTCACCACAGCTTCACCACAGCTTCACCACAGCTTCACCACAGCTTCACCACAGCTTCACCAGAGCTTCACCACAGCTTCACCAGAGCTTCACCACAGCTTCACCAGAGCTCCTCCATGAGCGTGGGCTTTGTGGGTAAGCGTCGCCCTCGGTGCAGAGCCGGTCGGATGCGGTGAAAGAGTGGAGGCATACGGCGATGTTGTGCAGTGTCCTGTTGGCTCCTCAGGACTAACGAGAGGAAACAAAATGTAGCTTTCACAAACGCCATCACCGTGTCCAACATGGCGCTCTGGTCCCTCTGTGTCCAACATGGCGCTCTGGTCCCTCCGTGTCCAACATGGCGCTCTGGTCCCTCCGTGTCCAACATGGCGCTCTGGTCCCTCCGTGTCCAACATGGCGCTCTGGTCCCTCTGGTCCCTCTGTGTCCAACATGGCGCTCTGGTCCCTCTGTGTCCAACATGGCGCTCTGGTCCCTCCGTGTCCAACATGGCGCTCTGGTCCCTCCGTGTCCAACATGGCGTTCTGGGCCCTCCGTGTCCAACATGGCGCTCTGGTCCCTCCGTGTCCAACATGGCGCTCTGGGCCCGAGGCTCTGGCATCAGGCACACGGTTACATAACGGAGACAAACCAACATGCGGGATGCCGAGCAGCGTGTCGGCTCTCATGCTCCTCAGAAAGAGTTCCCACATGTCTCGGAAAACCTGGATAAATTTAGACGGTCGTGGAAAATAAGAGTCACTCAAGGGAAATCAATGTCTCCGAAAATGTTTCTCTTCCCTGCGAAGATTTGAATAGTTTTCCATCAGCAGAAAACAAGACCGTCAAAAACCACATCACTTTGGGTTTACTTATGTTTCATAACAGAGTAACTCACCACATTTTAGACTTCTGTATCTTTACAAAAAGACAACATACTGAAGGAACAGTTACCCCCTTTGTAATCGCTACTTTTTGATTAACTGTTGTTGAAGAAGAAAGGCCTCTTTGGTAGATTCATTAATGAATCAATTAGACGGTCAATCAGCCGCTGTGTTTGTTCTTTATTGTAAAAATGACAAATATGAGTTATTTCCAGGTTTTCGAGTGTACATGTATGATGCCTCTCTTTGTCATATATATATATATATATAGTTTTTGCTTTGGCCTGGTGGTCAGAAACATTGCATTTTGTTCTCGGTGTGTTGGGAAACGGTCGTCGGATGAATTGATAAAGTAATCGTTGCCGCTCTGCTGTTTTGTTTCTTTGCCACTTTCAAGTTGTTTGATGGCGACGGTATCCGTCGTTCAACGTCTGAGGAGAAACTGAATGAGAAGACACACGGCTCATGTGAGAACCACTTGAGACACATCTGAATAATGATCAGCTTCAGTGGGAAATGATTTCCAGGTTCCTGTGGAACTATATTCACTCATCAGTAAAGCAGCAATGCTCCACCTGTACCTGCTGGCTGTGCAGCAGGCCTGCTGGTCATTGGTTCTCTCTGCATGGCTCGAGCTCCAAGAGTTGCTTCTGTCTTGAGAACCCGATCAAAGAGAATAATTCAGGTCCATAGCTGAGGGAGGCGGGAGAAGACCGATGGAGCAGAAGCTACAGAGAGAAGAGAGAGGAGCTACAGAGAGAAGAGAGAGGAGCTACAGAGAGAAGAGAGAGGAGCTACACAGAGGAGCTACAGAGAGAAGAGAGAGGAGCTACACAGAGGAGCTACACAGAGGAGCTACACAGAGGAGCTACACAGAGGAGCTACAGAGAGAAGAGAGAGGAGCTACACAGAGGAGCTACAGAGAGAAGAGAGAGGAGCTACACAGAGGAGCTACAGAGAGAAGAGAGAGGAGCTACACAGAGGAGCTACATAGAGGAGCTACACAGAGGGAGCTACATGGAGGAGCTACATGAGAGAGGAGCTACATAGAGAAGCTACAGAGAGAGAGGAGCTACACAGAGGAGCTACAGAGGAGCTACAGAGAGAGGAGCTACACAGAGGAGCTACATAGAGGAGCTACACAGGAGCTACACAGAGGAGCTACACAGAGGAGCTACACAGAGGAGCTACACAGAGGAGCTACACAGAGGAGCTACACAGAGGAGCTACACAGAGGAGCTACACAGAGGAGCTACACAGAGGAGCTACATAGAGAAGAGGAGCTACACAGAGGAGCTACATAGAGGAGCTACATATAGGAGCTACACAGAGGAGCTACATGGGGGCTACACAGAGGAGCTACACAGAGGAGCTACACAGAGGAGCTGCACAGAGGAGCTACATATAGGAGCTACACAGAGGAGCTACACAGAGGAGCTACACAGAGGAGCTACACAGAGGAGCTACACAGAGGAGCTACATAGAGGAGCTACATAGAGGAGCTACACAGAGGAGCTACATAGAGGAGCTACACAGAGGAGCTACAGCTCACGCTGGGATAGTTTGTGGTACACGGGGAGGAGGAACGTTTCTGAGTTGAGCTAACTCTTATTTTCCAACATATTCTTTGGCAAAGCTGTATCCCGAGAGTGGATTGTTTTTGAATTGGTTTCCTCGTCAGCGGCGGTGCGCCTGCACACGCGTCACGAATCATAGAGGGAATGGACTCAAAGATGCAGATTGTGGCCACAGTAGACATGGCGCCTTTAATTTCCCTCGTTGTTGCCTCATTAAGAGAGAACTTCTCTTCTCCAGCTGATCTCCCGCTGGGCGCTCCGATGGAGCTGCTGTCCTCCTCCGTGACGAGCCGCTCCGCTGCGGCTGCTAGCGCCGTTAAAGGTTCATTAGCAACCTCTCTGCATCGGGCCAATACTATGTTGATCCCTAAAATATCAAAGTACTCAAATGTAAGTGCATCGCTAACGAACGTGTGGATGGTTGAGGCGTCTCGTTGGTGAGACGCCGCTCGACTTTGAATGGTAGCGCGTCATCACGAGAAAGTGTTGGCCTATCGAAGGACCTGTGGCCTGTTGCTAGGCAACGAGCAGGAAGCCCGAATGTGTGTTACCTTTGCATTGAACATGCAGAAGGTCATGTTTTGATCGACGTGTATTTGTATGCGTGCGTGTTTTTCCGCATAAGTAAAAAAGTATTAAACCGACTCGCATGAAATTTGGTGGGATGATTGGTTATTATCCGGGGACCATTTGATTAGACTTTGGGATTGATCGGGTCAAAGGTCAAGGTCAAGAAAAGGTCAAAATCTTCTTTTTACCATAGCGTGGTCAATTTATATCCAATTGGCAACTAATGCCAACATGTTCATAATTCAATGCTCCATCTTGTGATATGAAGGTATGCGCTCTACCGAGTGCCCCTTCTAGTTTTTCCTATTTCAGAACTCCATGCATTTATATATATTTTTTTTTTGTAATTTTTTTTTTTTTAAGTGATCTAAACTGAGGCACGGGATTATCCAAAGTAACTGGGGCGTCCTTGTGGAATCTGTTCTTGTGGTGAGCGCCAACATGATATTCCAGTTCCTCCATTGTAATGCAGTGGGGGTGCAGGGCTCTCATAGAGCATACTGCAAATGTTTTTACACCTCTTTAGAGATTATACAAATGGCTTGTTGTGGTGACCAAACCAATATGATACCTGGGTTTTAGTACCACTAAAGTCTTTCCTATCTTATAAATAGGTCAAATTTCTTTCACGGATTCATTTTGTCCTGACATCAAGGAGACGTCCGTAAACTTCTCCCCGGTAACAGACACTCAGCCCTACTTTAACCAACATCATCTCTACGGTGTAGTACGGAGACGCATAATTAGAACATTGTTTATTTATAGCGCAACTAATTATCTGCAACTAGAATCTATGGCATCTCTTCATAATTTAGTCTCTTCAGGAAAATAGAAATGATGTTGACATGAACTACTTAGTTTCCGTATCAAATTGGAATCTTGTCTGACTCGTCAAGAAGTGGTTTGGACGGCTGTGAGAGGCACCTGATTGGTCACCATGGTATTGGCTGTGAGAGGCACCTGATTGGTCACCATGGTATTGGCTGTGAGAGGCACCTGATTGGTCACCATGGTATTTGGCTGTGAGAGGCACCTGATTGGTCACCATGGTATTTGGCTGCTTATAGATGTGAGTGACGTCTCATTACTCCTGACTCTAGAGGTTATTCATTCCGGATGTTTGTAATATCTGTTCAGTCGTGGCCGATATAGCAGCTCTATCCTCTTACTGCTGATTGCTCCGGTTATCGGGCCTCTGGATTGCTTAATTGGCATTATTGATTTATACGGGAGTGTAAGAAAAGCCGAATTGCAGGGCTTGTTTTGCTGCTTTTGAATTTTTTATTTCCACCAGCTGCTCGTATTCAACAAATAATGTCTGCAAGCCAATAATACAGTGCAGTGTGGAACTAATGCTGGCCTCCAGTCTTGAAACGCTCAATATGGCAGAGGATGAGCAACTCTTTTCTCTCTGCACAGCCTGTAGATCTGTTTGTTCTTTTATTCGCCCCCCGCATGAGGTGAGTGTTCAATAAAACTACCAGCCGACTATTGTTATGCTCCATATTTTGACGGGGCATATATTTTCAAAGCTCGGAGAGAGAAAACAGCGAGTGTAATCGGGGTGGTGTGCATGTCTCAGAGAGCAGGTCCTTGGAGACGTGCTTTGTGATGTCGTGTTAGGGACTCCATGTAAATGGTTGTAGATTGTCGTGTAGTACAGGTCATTTGAAGAGCGCTCTGCAGAGCTTCCAGCCACTGCAACATCTTTTGTTGTTTGAACTGGAAGTTTCCTTTTTCTCACTCGCACATTTTATTTCTCAACTCTTTGACATCACCTCGGGTTCCTCCAGTCGAGGGGTAACTCTGCATCAAAGCTGTGTTCACTGCCTTTGCCCTGCTGTGACTCACAGTGCTTGTCTTTTTGTTGTTGTGCCAGAGGACACGGATAACGGTCGCATACGGAGTTACGAATAAAGACTGTGCTCCCTGCTTCGCTCCACGCTGTGGAAAGAGGATAATAAAAGAGAGACGCGAGGACAAAGTACGCTCGTAGACGATGTCTTGCAGCAGAGGGGAGGTGTGCAGAGGATTGTGTTGTGAAACCGACAAGAGGAGCTGCCCACAGGAGCCGCCTCGTGTTCCGAGTGCAGGGCGGTGTGCAGAGTGAACGAGCACCACGCGCGTCTGGAAGGAGGTAAAGTGGCCATCAAGTTTGAAGTCGGCTATTTGTGGCGGAAGAGGCATGTGAGAACTAAGAACTGCTGCATGAGGGATTCAACGTTGTTCATCAGCTCTCTGTGCAATCATGTCGATGGAAGAATAAGAGCAAATTACATTCATCACGACTTTGTGCCCCGACGAAGCAGATGACAATTAAAACGACGACTTTAAGATGTGACCTCTCACCCATTTAGAAGCCGGAGGTCGATGCTCCAGTAGAATAATAATGTGATTCAGGGATTAAATAACTGGGATGCACAATCACGTCTGACTGAGGTGTCGTCACTCTGCTGTTTAAGGGGTACTGAAACCTGCACGATATGGGCTGGTAACGCCTTTAAAAACAACAACTATATTGAGTTGTTTGGGGGATGCTCCTGGAGATTAAGTCATCTTCTTTTCTCTTTAATGAGGGGAGGGGGGGGATAAAAACCTGAGACCACCACCCTGTGCAGATCAGAGTCTACATTTGATTTTTTTGTTAGGAAATATCTTAAATCAAAGAGTGAAGGGATACAAGTCAGATTATTTTGGGGAACACCCCTGTTGGTGACAATCGGACCACCCATTGGTGGTCGTCGTCATGGAGACTCACTCAACAATGTTGACCCAGGAGAGGAGGACTGAAGCAATGACAGAAATGAAAGTGACATGTGAACGATTGCTTGCTAAGAGAGGTTGGGGGAAGGAAGGGCCGCTGAAAGAAAGAAGAGAATTCCAGGTTTCATCACCCATGTAGGGTTAGGGTTAAGGAATGTGTCTCGGGAAGTGTGTGAAAGGGCAACGCTGCTGCGTCAGTGGCCAACGAGACTCTTGCTCTGCACTTGTATTTTTATTTTTTCATTTCTATGGTATGGTCTACAGATAAAGATATTGAAAACGGTCATATTGCTAGTATGACGTCAATTTACTCAAAGATACTGAGCACTCAAAAGATAATTATCATACACACTAAATAAATAAACAAGACCTCCAAGACGCAGCTTTCCTTATCAAT
The DNA here is from genome assembly GCA_036178185.1 of Liparis tanakae. Lineage (NCBI taxonomy): Eukaryota > Metazoa > Chordata > Actinopteri > Perciformes > Liparidae > Liparis > Liparis tanakae. The sequence continues at coordinate 23,892,944 of CM070107.1, forward strand.
TTAATTGACCATTTCTTTTCTCAATTAACCGTGTGGTCAATGTAGTGATGGATCAATTGGAGTTACTAAACCTAATGTAACTTCTTCCAGTTGCTTGCTCTAGGTTCAAAAACAGTCCAAAACCTAAAGATATGCAATTTAGTATAAGAAAAAACTGAAAATGTTACCTGTTGAAAGACATTGTAAAAATGATAAATAAGAGTTATTTCCAGGTTTTCGAGTGTACATATATGATACCTCTCTTTATCATATATATATATATGTATGTATGTATGTATATGTGTGTGTGTGTATATATATATATATATATATATATATATGAGGGATGCGCCGATCCATATCGGCCGATATTGCCATGATCGGTTTTGATCGGCGTTCTCAAAACGGCCGATCATAACCGATCGATCAGATGACGTCACATCTGCGAGAAATACTATCAGAGACGTTTCAGTCGCCGCGTGCCGCAACGGAGACGGAGCGCCGCCGAGTGAGAGGTCCCCGAGGGGATCCTCACCACCGAGCGGCACCCCGTCCCCGAGCTGAACCTCTGGGTCAACTCACCGACACTCACATGTCTGACCCTATAGACTGATGTTCACGTCTGACCCTATAGACTGATGTTCACGTCTGACCCTATAGACTGATGTTCACGTCTGACCCTATAGACTGATGTTCACGTCTGACCCTATAGACTGATGTTCACATGTCTGACCCTATAGACTGATGTTCACATGTCTGACCTATAGACTGATGTTCACATGTCTGACTATAGACTGATGTTCACGTCTGACCCTATAGACTGATGTTCACATGTCTGACCCTATAGACTGATGTTCACATGTCTGACCCTATAGACTGATGTTCACATGTCTGACCCTATAAACTGATGTTCACATGTCTGACCCTATAGACTGATGTTCACATGTCTGACCCTATAGACTGATGTTCACATGTCTGACTATAGACTGATGTTCACATGTCTGACTATAGACTGATGTTCACATGTCTGACCCTATAGACTGATGTTCACATGTCTGACCCTATAGACTGATGTTCACATGTCTGACTATAAACTGATGTTCACATGTCTGACCCTATAGACTGATGTTCACATGTCTGACCTATAGGCTGATGTTCACATGTCTGACCCTATAGACTGATGTTCACATGTCTGACCTATAGACTGATGTTCACATGTCTGACTATAGACTGATGTTCACATGTCTGACTATAGACTGATGTTCACATGTCTGACCCTATAGACTGATGTTCACATGTCTGACTATAGACTGATGTTCACATGTCTGACTATAGACTGATGTTCACATGTCTGACCCTATAGACTGATGTTCACATGTCTGACTATAGACTGATGTTCACATGTCTGACTATAGACTGATGTTCACATGTCTGACCCTATAGACTGATGTTCACATGTCTGACCCTACAGACTGATGTTCACATGTCTGACCCTATAGACTGATGTTCACATGTCTGACCCTACAGACTGATGTTCACATGTCTGACTATAGACTGATGTTCACATGTCTGACCCTATAGACTGATGTTCACATGTCTGACCCTATAGACTGATGTTCACATGTCTGACCTATAGACTGATGTTCACATGTCTGACCCTATAGACTGATGTTCACATGTCTGACTATAGACTGATGTTCACATGTCTGACCTATAGACTGATGTTCACATGTCTGACCCTATAGACTGATGTTCACATGTCTGACCTATAGACTGATGTTCACATGTCTGACCCTATAGACTGATGTTCACATGTCTGACCTATAGACTGATGTTCACATGTCTGACCTATAGACTGATGTTCACATGTCTGACTATAGACTGATGTTCACATGTCTGACTATAGACTGATGTTCACATGTCTGACCTATAGACTGATGTTCACATGTCTGACCCTATAGACTGATGTTCACATGTCTGACCTATAGACTGATGTTCACATGTCTGACCCTAGAGACTGATGTTCACATGTCTGACCCTATATACTGATGTTCACATGTCTGACCCTATAGACTGATGTTCACATGTCAGACTATAGACTGATGTTCACATGTCTGACCCTATAGACTGGTGTTCACATGTCTGACCCTACAGACTGATGTTCACATGTCTGACCCTATAGACTGATGTTCACATGTCTGACCCTACAGACTGATGTTCACATGTCTGACTATAGACTGATGTTCACATGTCTGACTATAGACTGATGTTCACATGTCTGACCTATAGACTGATGTTCACATGTCTGACCCTATAGACTGATGTTCACATGTCTGACCTATAGACTGATGTTCACATGTCTGACCCTATAGACTGATGTTCACATGTCTGACCTATAGACTGATGTTCACATGTCTGACCTATAGACTGATGTTCACATGTCTGACTATAGACTGATGTTCACATGTCTGACTATAGACTGATGTTCACATGTCTGACCTATAGACTGATGTTCACATGTCTGACCCTATAGACTGATGTTCACATGTCTGACCTATAGACTGATGTTCACATGTCTGACCTATAGACTGATGTTCACATGTCTGACCCTATAGACTGATGTTCACATGTCTGACCCTATAGACTGATGTTCACATGTCTGACTATAGACTGATGTTCATATGTCTGACCCTACAGACTGATGTTCACATGTCTGACCCTATAGACTGATGTTCACATGTCTGACCTATAGACTGATGTTCACATGTCTGACCCTATAGACTGATGTTCACATGTCTGACCCTATAGACTGATGTTCACATGTCTGACCCTATAGACTGATGTTCACATGTCTGACCCTATAGACTGATGCTCACATGTCTGACCCTATAGACTGATGTTCACATGTCTGACTATAGACTGATGTTCACATGTCTGACTATAGACTGATGTTCACATGTCTGACCTATAGACTGATGTTCACATGTCTGACCCTATAGACTGATGTTCACATGTCTGACTATAGACTGATGTTCACATGTCTGACTATAGACTGATGTTCACATGTCTGACTATAGACTGATGTTCACATGTCTGACTATAGACTGATGTTCACATGTCTGACCTATAGACTGATGTTCACATGTCTGACCCTATAGACTGATGTTCACATGTCTGACCCTATAGACTGATGTTCACATGTCTGACTATAGACTGATGTTCACATGTCTGACCCTACAGACTGATGCTCACATGTCTGACTATAGACTGATGTTCACATGTCTGACTATAGACTGATGTTCACATGTCTGACCTATAGACTGATGTTCACATGTCTGACTATAGACTGATGTTCACATGTCTGACTATAGACTGATGTTCACATGTCTGACCCTATAGACTGATGTTCACATGTCTGACTACAGACTGATGTTCACATGTCTGAGCCTATAGACTGATGTTCACATGTCTGACCCTATAGACTGATGTTCACATGTCTGACTATAGACTGATGTTCACATGTCTGACTATAGACTGATGTTCACATGTCTGACTATAGACTGATGTTCACATGTCTGACCCTATAGACTGATGTTCACATGTCTGACCCTATAGACTGATGTTCACATGTCTGACCCTATAGACTGATGTTCACATGTCTGACCTATAGGCTGATGTTCACATGTCTGACTATAGACTGATGTTCACATGTCTGATCCTATAGACTGATGTTCACATGTCTGACCCTATAGACTGATGTTCACATGTCTGACCCTACAGACTGATGTTCACATGTCTGACTATAGACTGATGTTCACATGTCTGACTATAGACTGATGTTCACATGTCTGACTATAGACTGATGTTCACATGTCTGACTATAGACTGATGTTCACATGTCTGACCTATAGACTGATGTTCACATGTCTGACCCTATAGACTGATGTTCACATGTCTGACCCTATAGACTGATGTTCACATGTCTGACTATAGACTGATGTTCACATGTCTGACCCTACAGACTGATGCTCACATGTCTGACTATAGACTGATGTTCACATGTCTGACTATAGACTGATGTTCACATGTCTGACCTATAGACTGATGTTCACATGTCTGACTATAGACTGATGTTCACATGTCTGACTATAGACTGATGTTCACATGTCTGACCCTATAGACTGATGTTCACATGTCTGACTACAGACTGATGTTCACATGTCTGAGCCTATAGACTGATGTTCACATGTCTGACCCTATAGACTGATGTTCACATGTCTGACTATAGACTGATGTTCACATGTCTGACCCTATAGACTGATGTTCACATGTCTGACCCTATAGACTGATGTTCACATGTCTGACCCTATAGACTGATGTTCACATGTCTGGCCCTATAGACTGATGTTCACATGTCTGACCTATAGGCTGATGTTCACATGTCTGATCCTATAGACTGATGTTCACATGTCTGACCCTATAGACTGATGTTCACATGTCTGACCCTATAGACTGATGTTCACATGTCTGGCCCTATAGACTGATGTTCACATGTCTGACTATAGACTGATGTTCACATGTCTGACTATAGACTGATGTTCACATGTCTGACCCTATAGACTGATGTTCACATGTCTGACTATAGACTGATGTTCACATGTCTGACTCTATAGACTGATGTTCACATGTCTGACTATAGACTGATGTTCACATGTCTGACTATAGACTGATGTTCACATGTCTGACCCTACAGACTGATGCTCACATGTCTGACCCTATAGACTGATGTTCACATGTCTGACCCTACAGACTGATGTTCACATGTCTGACCCTACAGACTGATGTTCACATGTCTGACCCTATAGACTGATGTTCACATGTCTGACCTATAGACTGATGTTCACATGTCTGACTATAGACTGATGTTCACATGTCTGACCCTATAGACTGATGTTCACATGTCTGACCTATAGACTGATGTTCACATGTCTGACTATAGACTGATGTTCACATGTCTGACTATAGACTGATGTTCACATGTCTGACTATAGACTGATGTTCACATGTCTGACCCTACAGACTGATGTTCACATGTCTGACTATAGACTGATGTTCACATGTCTGACTATAGACTGATGTTCACATGTCTGACCCTATAGACTGATGTTCACATGTCTGACCCTATAGACTGATGTTCACATGTCTGACCCTATAGACTGATGTTCACATGTCTGACTATAGACTGATGTTCACATGTCTGACTATAGACTGATGTTCACATGTCTGACCCTACAGACTGATGTTCACATGTCTGACCCTATAGACTGATGTTCACGGCACACGCGTTCGATCAGGAGCGCGAGGGTTTTCATAAAGTTACCCGCTAACTTTATGAAAACCCTCGCGCGCTCCTGATCGAGTGCTGTTAGCGGAAGGATTCACGCAGCGCCGCCGCCGCTCCCATAACGCGCGCTAGCGCTGCGCGTAGGGCACCACGTCCTGGGGGGGGCACCACAAAATAGGCAACTAAAACAACCCTCTCAGTTATAATAATTATAACGGCGATATTATTTCAGTCTACGGCTCCGTGCTGCGCGCGCGGACACATCCGCGTTTAGCACAGGTGAGCACCCCCCCGTCCCCGTCGACAACACTCGCCGCGGGTCACTTTCCTCTCTCAGAGGGGGCATCATGAAGGAGTTATGCGTAGGGCACCAACGTGGCTAGCAACGGTACTGGATTCACGTGACACAAGATCAGGTTTTGCAAAGATAGCGGAAAGAGCCACGTGAAACAACATCCGTTTTTCAAAATAAGATGTCGACAAATCATACACTAACATATACAAGAAAACAATGAACTGATTTTGTATATTAATAGATCGTTTCTGAGATTTAGCTTGAATTATGCTAACATTAAAACATTGTTACTGTACCAAGGAAGAGTTTATAAAAATAAGTCAGATTTTTGTATGTTAAAAAAGTCCTGTATATAGATTTCCCCAAGAGTTCCAGGAAATGAATAACGCAGATGTGTTCCATACATATCTGGAATCAATCCCCTACAATAGCAATCAAACAATTGTAATGTATCAATTAAGACAGTTTTCAAAGTAAAAGTCCTAAATGTTTAAAGAAATCTGTAATTTCTTTAATGTTTGAGGTGATTTAGATGTGTATTTCCTCATAGTCCTAGGCAATAATGCTACACAATAAATAGAACGCTTCAATCGACGCCGTGATCGGCATTATGGGATCGGCAGAGACTATTTCAGTGATCGGTGATCGGTGATCGGCCCAAAAAACCTGATCGGTGCATCTCTAATATATATATATATACATATATATATATATATATATATATATACATATATATATATATATATATATATATATATATATATATATATATATATATATATATATATGCCAAACACGGCTCTGCCAGACGATCTTTATTCCTTTCTTGAAACAACCCCTATTTCTTTTTAGTTTATAATCCTCTTTTAACTTTCCCTTTCTTTTTGTGTGCTGTTGAAAGAGCCCCGAGGGTGTTGTAGTAAAGTGCTGCTGCCGAAGCCCAGCGCAGCAGTCGGTCGCTCATCTTTCCTCTTTTGACTCGACAGAGGAGCGGAGGTCACGAGGAGCGGGAGCTCTCAGGCGTTCCCCCAAATCCGTCTCTTTTCTTTTGTGTGCGTTTCTATGCTTTCTCAGGAAAGAGCTTTTGTTCAACCACCTGTTTGTTAACCATGTCAAGGAAACTGAGCTCAGATTGAATGACGCGTGTATCAAGAGACGTTTGGTGGATTCCTGCACACGTTTAACACTGGATGTGTTGCTGTGATCTCATTGGCCATCGGGATCAACGGTAGAGCTGCCTTTCGGACACAAATGACGCCCACACTCCGTCTGGAGGGGCATCCGCATTCCCACTGCCTACTCCTCCAGGTTGCCAAGGAGACGGAGACGGAGACGGTGGATCATGTGTGAGGGGAGGCCGAGTGCTTCTGGTCGAGTGTGATGCTGCCAGTACATCGGGGGAAAGTACTGACAGCAGGCCAGTGATGAGCGAGAGAGCCTCCTCGTTCTCACGCCTGTGCTGCTCGGCTCGAAGCTGCGTCGCCGTTGCTTTGGTTTCCATTTGAAATGCATTTCTGTTGCTACGTTCATACTCGGCGTTGCAAAGCCCGGTGTGTTTGGATAACTTTATCGACCTACTGAGCGGACGACTGAAGTCACGGTCTGCGACTTTGAGAAGAATAAAATACCATAAACTCTCTTATCAATCCTTACTGTTCTGAAGCTTCCAAAGAAACGTGAATAAATAATAGCACGAGAAGAGCAAGACATGCAGCCTTGTTACCTAAGCGTGACGCTCTTTAGTAGCACAACCTTTTTATTATTGAAGAGTATCGTGATACTCTGTCCTATTTCTGTACAAAAGAAACCGATCTACTTCCTGTTCACACCGCATGGACGTGATAATTGTTTTCAGCCGTGCTAGAATGTCAGATTTTGCGTTTGCTGGTTTGAAAAGTTTCCAAACAAACAAACAAATACACGTTGGTGCAGCGAATCAGACGAAGGGTTAAAGATGGCAGGAGTGTGATGAAGAGTCGAGTCGAGGGTTATATGTGATGAAGAGTCAAGGGTCACATGTGATGAAGAGTCGAGTCGAGGGTTAGATGTGATGAAGAGTCAAGGGTCACATGTGATGAAAAGTCGAGGGTTAGATGTGATGAAGAGACAAGGGTCACATGTGATGAGTCGAGTCGAGGGTTAGATGTGATGAAGAGTCGAGTCGAGGGTTAGATGTGATGAAGAGTCGAGGGTTAGATGTGATGAAGAGACAAGGGTCACATGTGATGAAGAGTCGAGTCGAGGGTTAGATGTGATGAAGAGTCAAGGGTCACATGTGATGAAGAGTCGAGGGTTAGATGTGATGAAGAGACAAGGGTCACATGTGATGAAGAGTCGAGGGTTAGATGTGATGAAGAGTCAAGGGTCACATGTGATGAAGAGTCGAGTCGAGGGTTAGATGTGATGAAGAGTCAATGGTCACATGTGATGAAGAGTCGAGTCGAGGGTTAGATGTGATGAAGAGTCAAGGGTCACATGTGATGAAGAGTCGAGTCGAGGGTTAGATGTGATGAAGAGTCAAGGGTCACATGTGATGAAGAGTCGAGTCGTGGGTTAGATGTGATGAAGAGTCGAGTCGTGGGTTAGATGTGATGAAGAGTCGAGGGTCACATGTGATGAAGAGTCGAGGGTTAGATGTGATGAAGAGTCGAGTCGAGGGTCACATGTGATGAAGAGTCGAGTCGAGGGTTAGATGTGATGAAGAGTCGAGGGTCACATGTGATGAAGAGTCGAGGGTTAGATGTGATGAAGAGTCGAGTCGAGGGTCACATGTGATGAAGAGTCGAGTCGAGGGTTAGATGTGATGAAGAGTCAAGGGTCACATGTGATGAAGAGTCGAGGGTTAGATGTGATGAAAAGTCAAGGGTCACATGTGATGAAGAGTCGTGGGTTAGATGTGATGAAGAGTCAAGGGTCACATGTGATGAAGAGTCGAGTCGAGGGTTAGATGTGATGAAGAGTCGAGTCGAGGGTTAGATGTTTTGAAGAGTCGAGGGTCAATTATATTTTTTTATGTGACAGGGTCCGTACGCTCATGGAAAACCTGGAAAAGTCATGGAATTTTAAAATGGTCATTTCCAGGCCTGGAAAAGTCATGGAAAAAATTAATCATGAAAGTTTTGGAAAAGTCATTGAAATGTGTTATAATCACATGTTCATTTACGCCAAGTTTGAAATAATTAATACGTTTTTTTAAAGAAAGACGCTTAGAATTTAAGCCGGCGTACGCTCTGGATACGCAACATGTTGTAAATTGTTTATGTTTATACTGAGATTTCAGTTTGGTCATGGACATTTGGTGAAAAGTCCTGGAACGCCATCAGTCAAATTGTGTAAGAACCCTGTGTGACCCGACAGCTGGCGAGCTGAATGTATTGATTTGTGTTGTTATTGATTTTCAGGATTTAATGAGATATTGAATTTTAAAAAAAGATTTGGAAGAATGTGATTTATCATCAAGTCAAAGGCTGAACAGTCTGATGTGGCTCATGGTAAATGGACGTTTCTGTCGCCCATTCACACACTGACCAATCACGGCCAGAGAGGCGACGCCTCTCACTAACATTTCAAAATCCGAATCACTGCAACCATAGAGAACATAATGTATCAATACCCATCAATACCCATCAACACCTATCAATACCCATCAATACCCATCAATACCCATCAACACCCATCAATACCCATCAATACCCATCAATACCCATCAACACCTATCAATACCCATCAATACCCATCAATACCCATCAATACCCATCAACACCTATCAATACCCATCAACACCTATCAATACCCATCAATACCCATCAACACCTATCAATACCCATCAACACCCATCAATACCCATCAATACCCATCAATACCCATCAACACCCATCAATACCCATCAACACCCATCAATACCCATCAACACCCATCAATACCCATCAACACCCATCAATACCCATCAATACCCATCAATACCCATCAACACCTATCAATACCCATCAACACCCATCAATACCCATCAATACCCATCAATACCCATCAATACCCATCAACACCCATCAACACCCATCAACACCTATCAATACCCATCAATACCCATCAACACCCATCAATACCCATCAATACCCATCAACACCCATCAACACCCATCAATACCCATCAACACCTATCAATACCCATCAATACCCATCAATCGCCATATTGATTAATGAGGATGAATCTGCAGGAAGCTTATTGTGGGCGACCTGTTGGCCGCTCCTCTGGAAGTGTTGAGCTCATGACGACTGTGTGTAACATTTGTGTAAACATTTCCTATTTGGTTGTCATCGTTCATTCAGTGAGTTAGTCTCACGATCCATAATTCTCCTCATGGTTATTTCTTAATGAAAAGAAGTGAAATGCCCACAACAAAGAGCTGTGTGTGTGTGTGTGTGTGTGTGTGTGTGTGTGTGTGTGTGTGTGTGTGTGTGTGTGTGTGTGTGTGTGTGTGTGTGTGTGTGTGTGTGTGTGTGTGTGTGTGTGTGTGTGTGTGTGTGTGTGTGTGTGTGTGTGTGTGTGTGTGTGTGACCGATGACAGAAGCTTGTGTTTACAGCTCAGCACTTGTTCATAAAAGGTGTGAGATCATGTTGTAACTTTGTTTAACTTGTCAGGACCAAATAAACTTAAAGTGTGTAAAATAACCTTGTGTGTGCCTGGGTTCAGGTTTGTTCAGGTTTGTTCAGGTTTGTTCAGGTTTGTTCAGGTTTGTTCAGGTTTGTTCAGGTTCAGGTTTGTATAAATCTTCCGAATCTTCGCTGCATAGCACGAGAAAAAGATTCCCAAACCAGGAATTTGACCCCACTGGCATTGTGTTCTGCTTCTGTATTCAATATGAAACACAGAGGCGGGTAAACACTGAGGAGACTCTCCCCGCAGACCTGCTCAGGTGGACTCACCCACCCATCCTCAGGTGGACTCATCTGGTCATAAATCTTCACGTTCTGCCATTCGCTCCAAAGAATCACGGCTGCTCTTCTTCCCTCGTCCCGTACGTTCACCCCGACCTTCACCACGTCACCCCCCCCCCCCCCCCCCGTCCCGTGGTCGCTGCTGCGCTTAAAGTCGTCACACAAAAGGAAAGTTGAGTAACTTTAACTTATGGTGAACTTGCCATAAACTCTCCCGGTTGCGCAACTCCCTCCTCTCTCTCCTCTCCCTCCTCTCCCTCCTCCTCTCCCTCCTCTTCCTCCTCTTCCTCCTCCTCCGCCGTCCCGGGCTGAGAAGAAATCCTGTTTGACAGCTTTAGTGACGGCAAGCAGAGACACATTCACAAGCGCCAACCTCGCTTTAGTTGTGATGCTTGTTGCAGAGATGGAAAGCGGTTGTTGGATTCTTCCACGCAGTGACACACACACACACACACACACACACCTACACACCTACACACACACACACACACCTACACACCTACACACACACACACACACACACACACACACACACACACTCACACACACAAACACGCACACTCACACACACACACACCTACACACACACACACACCTACACACACCTACACACACATACACACACTACACACACACACTCAAACACACCTACACACACACACACACACCTACACACACACACCTACACACACTCACACACACACACCACACACACACACACACACACCTACACACACACACCTACACACACACTCACACACACACACACACACACACCTACACACACACACACACCTACACACACACACACACACACACACACACACACACACCTACACACACACACACACACCTACACACCTACACACACCTACACACACACCTACACACACACCTACACCTACACACACACCTACACACCTACACACACCTACACACACACCTACACACACACCTACACCTACACACCTACACACACACACACACACACACGTATCCCTGCTTTTTGGTTGTGACTGTAAGAAAGCATTTCATGAAAGGCAGCCCACAGAGGCTCTCCATCTTTCCAGCCGTAGTGGAATCTTTTCTCCGGTCTGGTCTGTGCAGCTTCACTTCTCATGAGTCGTAACTCTTTGCGCTCCGCATCGTTAAAAGATACAAATGGAAACGACGCGGGAGTAAACGACCCCTGCTCCGTGAATGTGTGCTGCGGCCTTATTTTCTTTTCCGTGTGTCTAGTCTGTTGAAAGTAAAATATGTGTGTGCACATATACTAGATCTAGTTATACTCGCCCTCCTGCATTCTCTCTCTCTCTCTCTCTTTCCACTGGGAAACGCTCTGTTGTAAACGTCTTTAACGTTAGCACCGTTATTAAACGGCTCTATCAAATATCTTTAATGTGTAACCGGGATGTAGATGATTTTTGTTTAATTGTGGGTTTCGTCTCCTGAAGGGTGTTACCGCCATAAATCACAGCGCCCAGGGATGGATTAACCCAGGGGCCTACCGGGCCCAGGCCTACCGGGCCCAGGCCCAGGGGCCCAGGCCTACCGGGCCCAGGCCTACCGGGCCCAGAAGTCCTACTGAAGAACTAAAGAATAGCCTAAACATTCACTTTGAAGATGTCACAAGAAACAATACTGGGGCTGCAGCGCCTGTTACCTCAGCTCCCCTGCTGCCATGTCTGCACTACACACACACTCTGACTACACACACACTCTGACTACACACACACTCTGACTACACACACACTCTGACTACACACACACTCTGACTACACACACTCTGACTACACACACACTCTGACTACACACACTCTGACTACACACACACTCTGACTACACACACTCTGACTACACACACACTCTGACTACACACACTCTGACTACACACACACTCTGACTACACACACACTATGACTACACACACACTATGACTACACACACACTATGACTACACACACACTCTGACTACACACACTCTGACTACACACACTCTGACTACACACACTCTGACTACACACACTCTGACTACACACACACTCTGACTACACACACACTCTGACTACACACACACTCTGACTACACACACACTATGACTACACACACACTATGACTACACACACACACTGACTACACACACACTCTGACTACACACACACTCTGACTACACACTCTGACTACACACACACTCTGACTACACACACACTCTGACTACACATACACTATGACTACACACACTGACTACACACACACTCTGACTACACACACACTCTGACTACACTTACACTATGACTACACACACTATGACTACACACACTCTGACTACACACACACTATGACTACACACACATCTGACTACACACACTATGACTACACACACACTATGACTACACACACACTATGAATACACACACACTCTGACTACACACACTCTGACTACACACACTCTGACTACACACACTCTGACTACACACACTCTGACTACACACACACTCTGACTACACACACTCTGACTACACACACACTATGACTACACACACACTCTGACTACACACACTCTGACTACACACACTCTGACTACACACACACTCTGACTACACACACTCTGACTACACACACACTCTGACTACACACACTCTGACTACACACACTCTGACTACACACACACTCTGACTACACACACTCTGACTACACACACTCTGACTACACACACTCTGACTACACACACACTCTGACTACACACACTCTGACTACACACACTCTGACTACACACACACTCTGACTACACACACACTCTGACTACACACACTCTGACTACACACACACTCTGACTACACACACTCTGACTACACACACACTCTGACTACACACACACTATGAATACACACACACTCTGACTACACACACTCTGACTACACACACTCTGACTACACACACACTCTGACTACACACACTCTGACTACACACACACTATGACTACACACACACTCTGACTACACACACACTATGACTACACACACACTATGACTACACACACACTCTGACTACACACACACTCTGACTACACACACACTCTGACTACACACACTCTGACTACACACTCTGACTACACACACACTCTGACTACACACACTCTGACTACACACACACTCTGACTACACACACTATGAATACACACACACTATGACTACACACACTGACTACACATACACTCTGACTACACACACACTCTGACTACACACACACTCTGACTACACACACACTCTGACTACACACACACTCTGACTACACACACTCTGACTACACACACTCTGACTACACACACACTCTGACTACACACACACTCTGACTACACACACACTCTGACTACACACACACTCTGCTGATCTGCACTACATGTTTCGTTTTATCTTTTCTTGCTTCTCAGTTACGGATTTTTATAGTTAATAGTTAATTTAATAATTTACTAAATTATCTTTTGAACTGGGTGTGGTCTCCCTACTGTTATTTCCACTTTGAGCCGTGTGGTTTTAACAATTACAAAAGTTATTTGTTTAATTCATATAACCGAAGTCACTGCTATCATATAATTTGCGTTATGTTTTTTTTTATTAAAAAAAGAAAAGAAAAAAACACAAGCCACCCATTCCGTGAGATCAGATATGAACGTTGTCTTTGATTATCCAGGCCGTGGAGACAAAGGCTTCACAATATGACTCTTCATTCTGGGCCTTCAGACATGGCCCTTATCTTCAGAGCCTCCTCCTCCTCCTCCTCCTCCTCCTCCTCCTCCTCCTCCTCCTCTCTGCAGGGCTCTTGTTTCCAGCTGCAGGCTGATAACTTGGTGGCGGGCTACATTTCTCCATTTATCGCACAAACGATTTATGTGTGTGTCCTCCTGTCCAGGGTGTGTGTGTGTGTCCTCCTGTCCAGGGTGTGTGTGTCCTCCTGTCCAGGGTGTGTGTGTTCTCCTGTCCAGGGTGTGTGTGTTCTCCTGTCCAGGGTGTGTGTGTGTCCTCCTGTCCAGGGTGTGTGTGTGTGTGTGTGTCCTCCTGTCCAGGGTGTGTGTGTCCTCCTGTCCAGGGTGTGTGTGTCCTCCTGTCCAGGGTGTGTGTGTCCTCCTGTCCAGGGTGTGTGTGTCCTCCTGTCCAGGGTGTGTGTGTTCTCCTGTCCAGGGTGTGTGTGTTCTCCTGTCCAGGGTGTGTGTGTGTCCTCCTGTCCAGGGTGTGTGTGTCCTCCTGTCCAGGGTGTGTGTGTCCTCCTGTCCAGGGTGTGTGTGTTCTCCTGTCCAGGGTGTGTGTGTCCTCCTGTCCAGGGTGTGTGTGTGTCCTCCTGTCCAGGGTGTGCATGTCTTTATCAACAAGTCATTCACTTACCCATGAGCCACCTCTGTGCCCCCTAGTGGTCGTTCGGAGGTGTGACGTGCTTTACAAATCACTTGTTTCAGTTTCTTTCATCTTCAGTCGTGATAAATAGTTGCCATGCTAAGAGTGTGTGTGTGTGTGTGTGTGTGTGTGTGTGTGGTCCTCCTCACCCTGTGCGCCTCCTCCCCAGGAGGACTCCATGAAAGATGACGGAGGAGGTGATTGTTGTGGCCAAGTGGGACTACACGGCCCAGCAGGACCAGGAGCTGGACATCCGTAAACATGAGCGTCTCTTCCTGCTGGACGACTCAAAGACCTGGTGGCGCGTCCGCAACGGCGGCAACCACACGGGCTACGTGCCGTCCAACTACGTGGAGCGCAAGAACAGCCTGAAGAAGGGCTCGCTGGTGAAGAACATCAAAGACACGCTGGGTAAGGAGTTACTTTCACTCGCCTGTGTGCTTTCTTTATTACGTTTATTTCAGTCGTCGTGGAGAATCTATGCGCTTCTTCTTCTACGCACGGTTAGTACGCTCATGGAAAACCTGGAAAAGTCCTGGAAAAGTCCTGGAAATCCACTGGTCAAAATGTGGTCCCACCTGGTCCCACCTGGCACATCTGGTCCCACATGGTCCCACATGGTCCCACCTGGTCCCATCTGGTCCCATCTGGTCCCACATGGTCCCACCTGGTCCCACATGGTCCCATCTGGTCCCATCTGGTCCCACATGGTCCCACATGGTCCCACATGGTCCCACCTGGTCCCATCTGGTCCCACCTGGCACATCTGGTCCCACTGGTCCCACATGGTCCCACCTGGTCCCACATGGTCCCATCTGGTCCCATCTGGTCCCACCTGGTCCCACCTGGCACATCTGGTCCCACATGGTCCCACCTGGTCCCACATGGTCCCACCTGGTCCCACCTGGTCCCACCTGGTCCCACCTGGTCCCACCTGGCCCCACCTGGTCCCACCTGGTCCCACCTGGTCCCACCTGGTCCCACCTGGCCCCACCTGAGCCTCAGTTGTCAGGTGAACGAGCAAATGAGAAGAACTGAATCGGTTCTCATTCTCTTCCGGTCCTGTTCATGCTGCAGGTTTGGGGAAAGCCAGGAGGAAGACGAGCGCCCGCGACGCGTCCCCGACGCCCAGCTCGGACACGGAGTACCCCTCCAACGGGAGCGCCGCCGAGCGGATCTACGACCTCGACATCCCCGCCGTGGTCAAGTTCGCCTACACGGCGGAGAGGGAGGACGAGCTGACGCTGCTCAAGGGCTCCACGGTGGTGGTGATGGAGAAGTGCAGCGACGGCTGGTGGCGGGGGGGGCAGGCGGGCCGCGTGGGCTGGTTCCCCTCCAACTACGTGCTGGAGGAGGCGGGCGGCGCCGAGGACGGGGAGGAGGGAGAGCCCTCCGGCCACCAGGGCGGCGCTGGAGGGACGGCGCTCCACCTGGTGCAGACGCTGTACCCCTTCAGCTCCGTCACCGAGGAGGAGCTGAACTTTGAGAAGGGGGAGGTGATGGAGGTGGTGGAGAAGCCGGAGAACGACCCCGAGTGGTGGCGCTGTAGGAACGCGTGTGGCGCCGTGGGCCTGGTGCCTAAGAACTATGTGGTGGTGGTGGACGAGCGGCCCGACCCGCCCCCCCCCCCCTCCTCCTTCGCGGCGCCGGCGCGCTCGGGGAAGTTCGCCGGGAGGGACTGGTACCACGGCAACGTCACCCGGCACCAGGCCGAGGCCCTCCTCAACGAGAGGGGCGAGGAGGGCGACTTCCTCATCCGGGACAGCGAGTCATCGGTGAGTCTGGGGGGGGGGGGGGCTTCAGGAGGAAGACCTCAGGGAGGGGGCTGAGGTAGATTTAACACGGTTCGTACGGTCATGGAAAAGTCATGGAATTTTAAAATGATCATTTCCAGGCCTGGAAAAGTCCTGGAAACAACTTAAATCATAAAAGTTTTGGAAAAGTCATGGAAATTTGTCCATTTACGGCAAGTTTGAAATAATTAATGTTTTTTTTAAAGAAAAACGCTCAAAATATAAGCCGGCGTACCTCTCCATACACACGATGTTCTCAATTGTTCATGTTAATACCCAGATTTCAGTTTGGTCATGGACATTTGGTTTAAAGTCCTGGAAAT